>JAODUP010000174.1:645000-670000 GCA_025642065.1 Paralvinella palmiformis
CAATAATACAATATTTAATAAGGGATAAGTGTTCGATACATATGTGCAGTTTGGGATCTACACCGAAGATCGTTTGATCTGTTTTAGTGGCGAGACCTATGCGCCTACAATAAAAAGAAAATCCATACACATCTTGGTTCCGTAGATTATTAAATATAAATATATGCAATAATAAGTATAATAATTTTACAATATTTGAAATCCGCTGTTTACAAGACAAACTACTGAGACGGTTAAACTGGCATGTGATATCATGTAGACGATGAAAAAATGGCGATATTAATTATTCTAATATTGAGATATGGGATGGGCAATTTGTAAATGATTTGATGGAATTCTTTATTATTCGTTCAGGAGGCAAGTTTGACCACAATTTGGGCCCTTGGTGAATAAATGTTTTTGCGATTTTACTTGTCAGCCTTTTTTGCACGTATGGGCCTAATCGTTGTCGGGTATTATGCTCGAGAATTTCAGCATTTGTGAACAGTGGGGTTGATAGTTTATCATGTACGCAGGAATACATCAGTTTGCACAACTGTAAGTTTTAAATATCTTCTAATTTAAGTATTGCTAATTTCCTGAACAATAGACTTGTGTGTTCATTGTAGGAAACATTGCAAACATTTCGTACGCATCGTTTTTGAATTATTTCTAGCCTATGTAGCTTATATTGATATGGAGCTCCCCGTAGTATGGTGCCGTAGGATAAATGTGAATGGACAAGCCTATGGTACAAGGTGTGTGTACATAAAGCAAACGTTATTAGAATGGTTAATGAACAAAATTATTATCACGATTATTCACAGGTGGTTATATTTATGCGCGCAGATCCTGGGAATACATTATCCCATCAGAAATCTATTAACATGAAATGTATAAGAAACATGTTTTTGGTGGTAGAAACATCGTAATAAGTTTATGTTAATACGGATCATTTTGAGCTGGATACCATGCGGCTAATTAATTATACAGCAGAATATGGGCGCATGTCCAGTATTGGCACGCAGAGAGTGCTGACATTACACACATAACCCAGAAAAATATATACTAAAACCAACCCAAGTTGATGACGTCAGTAATTGCTGCTCGGGATCCGAATTTCTGCATACGTTCAATTAAAATATCCACTTATTGTAATATCGTTAGCGTTTAGTAAAATTATTGTTATAATAAAGTTATTATATAAAATGTCTAGATTTAATCTTATCGAGAGTTTTAATAAGGAATTTTATGTTTCGGAGTAGGAAGGAAATTTACAAAGAATCGCTTTAGGATAAAATAAAACAACAACCGTATTTTTTACCTCGATGTCTTTGAATTAGATGGAGAAAGCTGCCCGTTGTTTCTGGATGAATTATTTATCTCCTCTCTCTCTCTCTCTCTCTCTCTCTCTCTCTCTATATATATATATATATATATATATATATATCTCACGCACACTCTCTCCTCAATTTCTCTGTATATATGTCTGTTATTCTATCTGTTTCTCTGTCTATATGTCTGCCTGTATGTAGCTGTTAATCCCCCTCTATCCCTCTACTATATCCCAATTTACCGCTACCTATCTAACTCATCCACTCCGTAGTAATGAGAGGCGGCTATATAATGATGCTCTGTTTCAGTGTGTACACCACTGTCAGACATCAATCACTTTCAGCATGTATATTGATAACTAGCGATAATGTTAATACCAAAACGTCAGCTCTATCAACATACACCTATATAACTACAACAATAACGATTTGCAATGTTGGTGGCGCCCCCGCAGTAAGCTTCAACTGTCTTAAGTCATCTTGGTCGAGTGGTCTTTGTGTGACTTATCGGATAATATATAGACCTCCGCGGGAGTCACCGGAGTAGTTAGGACAACAGTTAATGTTTATCGTGTATTACGTCCCACGTTAATTATTGGTGTAGTGAATAGTAAAGCGATTTTAGTGCTCCCCCATCTGAAGTTCGTATCATGAACCCGATGTTAAACTGCTCAGGATGTATACCGTTTCTAAATAATAGTTATATAGGCGTATCACTCACCATAAGCGAACACCTTCAGGTAAACGCATGTGGCTGAATCGATGAGTGACCAGATGCAAAGATCGATATTCATTTGTTCTTCTTCCAATGTTGCGTCACATCAAAATGATATGCACAGATGTCTGACATTTTTCACGCGGTTGCTTCTGAACGAGTCTAAAATGTCAGCTAGAACGGCTATTAGTCGTTGGCTATTCCATTGAAAGATGGCGTGAGGAGGGAGGGTTTCGAGATAAGATTGAGAATTGGTTGGGATTTAGAGAGAAAGTTGTGATGGTGGTGGTGGTAGTGGTGGTGGTGGTAGCGTGGGTGGCTCTGAAGAGCGGGGATCGTGTTCTGTGACTAGTTGACCGTAACGAGTCCACTTAAGACAATATAATAAAACGAATATTTTGACGAGGTTGTTGACGTGGTTATCTTTTAATATTTAATATTATAATCTTTTAATTCAGAAATATTTTTCCATGACAATCCTACTTGGAATATAAACTACTCGGGTGGTTGTTCCAAGTAGGTACTCGCAGTACCTACTCATGGTAAAAAGTTGTATGTAAAAAAAGAGTAGGTAAAAAGGGAATTGTAATTGATAAATTTGGAAGTGTAATTGATAAATTTGATGTGGAATTATAATTGGTACCGTGACAAAATGGAAGTCACCCAATGTATGATTTGAAGCGCATAATATAGTCTATGCGAGATGTAGCAATGGTATGGGCCACTGTCTTTAATGTTTCTGGTGTCAAGAATGCTTTCAGACAATGGATGTTTCTAATATGGTAGTAGACAACTATGATGTGATATATTCGTATTAATACTTTTGTACGTAACTAACTCCAGTGTGTAATACTAATATTTTAAGGGGTTTCACATAACATGGAGAAGCCAAATAGAATTATATATCAACAGTTAATTACAGAAGATTTGGGGACGTCCATAGCTGAATATCAAGAATGCAATGGAATAAAAATTGATTCATCTTCATCCATTCAGCAGTAATCGATATATACGTGTATTATCGGCAAGACAAGTGATATTTAACGCTACTTCGCTGCGCAATAATCCTGAAAGTGCGTGTCTCTATTGTTAAAACCAAAATACCAAGAACTGGAGTCTGTAGTACACCAGGTAACAAATATAAACTATCATGAAATATCGTGAACAGACACGCCCTGGAAGCATCTTTTCCCAGATAGGACTGAAACTATTAAAATAATGAACCTGATAAACCAGACATACGTCTATGTCGAGTGCAATAGATAGTTCCAGAAGAGCAAGTAATGTCGGCTAAGGTTGATCGGTTGACATTATAATATCAGACTTATTTCGTTGTTTTTACCAGTTTTACCTGTTTGTCTTATTGAATAAATATCGGTTTAGACGCACAATAATTGCCCTTTTTACAGTGCTAAAATATTATAAGTATGTAACAATATTACGGAGAAATAGCTTTAGAATGTCGGGATCGTCCTTGGGAGAGTGTAAGGCAACTCTGCCAGGTAAATTCTCTCACTCACATACACACTTCCTCAGTAAGGAAGTCAGTGTGTCAGGCACTCACTCACTCACTCACTCACTCACTCACTCACTCACTCACTCACTCACTCACTCACTCACTCACTCACTCACCACAATTTCTATACTACAACATCGTCATCATCATAATTATCATCATCATCATTATAGCAACACTATCGCACTAATAACAACAGTTGTATCAATATTGTATATATGTATTTGTGTGTGTGTATGTTTGTATGTATGTATGCATGAACATACGTATATATGTATGTATGTTATATATATATATATATATATATATATATATATATATATATGCAGGTAGATAGGTAGGTAAATAAGTGGGCATGTTGCTATCCTCCGCTTCTAAATTTTTCTTTCGATGTGTGTTCTTAACAAATGAAAAATGCTCAGTCCAAAACTTACAAAACCGACACGAATCAGTGAAAATTAGACGGAGAGTTTCACATTTTCTAGTTCCAGATTCAGTTATGGTTGAGTGAATCAGTGAACACTGAACAGGTCTATCTCCGATTTTTAACCGACCACTCTACGACTGAACTATCGACGTCCATGGGTCATAAGTCTCGTGCCATTCACACTAAGCCTTTCTCATATAATCTCGTGCCAACTTCTGTCTATGAGAAACCCAGCAACAGCCAGAAGACGGTCACCTTTGGATTAGGTTTTATGGCCAATTCTGGTCAACAAACGAAGAAAGTCGTTTTCTAGCCTCTCCGCGATGTGTTGCTGATCGAGTTAATGAATATTCATGAGTCTGTTAGGCATTTCGGTGTACACTAAGTCCCACGTGCAACCGGACGCCATTTTATGGAGTGATCTGTTTCGCCGCACAATGCATTATTCATGTAGGTGAGCGATGAATATTCATGGCGGCAGTGGCTGCTTTGTTATGAAGGTATTCGCGGTGAGTGGACCTCTTATCTCTTGTTCAATTCTCATAAGCCTCACCAAAACTAGAAAATAATCGGGCGAGAGAAGGCGAGGGAATTAAAGATTTTAAAGAGTTACTGTCAACAAATATCGCAGTACAACTAGCAGGCTTCTAGCATCGATGTAACTTGTTTGTCCTGTACGTGTCTACCTGTGATTACCTGGTCGAAAGCTAACACTGAAAAGATAATAGATTCCGTTTAGAGGACATTCTGCAGTGGTTTTGTATGTACGTACATGGAAAGCAGTTGATATATACTATGTCAACAGATGAATTCTTTACGAATTGCCGCTAGTTGATTTGGTCGGAGAGATTGGTAAGTGATCGATTATTGGAAAATATTGACAGAAGGTGATCATGTGACCATCATAACACGATAATTAACTGAGCAGTCTGTCGATCGTGAGGAGATGTGCGGCTGTGATATGAGGTGACCTCGCCTAGAACTTACCAGTGTACGGGTTCGCGTATACGTGTAGTGATTCCTTTGTAAGTGCGTGCATGCTGGGTTCCACGCGATGTCTTTATCGCGTACGTTTGTTATATCGTTTAGGATCTGAACACCCAAGAGTACGATACCACGTGTTATTGGTGTCAATTGGGATATCGTTTCTGATCCAGAAACTTTGTTGATGGTCTAGATCCTTGATACGTATGTCATTCACTTTTATGGGATGTTTTGGTTGTTGTTGTGTGATAAATTACGGATCTGTAATATACCGCTTCGGTATACCACCGGTTCGGCGGGGTACAACAATATAAATGTACCATAGAACTTATGTAAGGCGCTCATCTGTTATTCCGCTCATTCGAATTCTGTCTGTTATACTTGTTGGCTAAAAATAAAAAGTGCTTTGGAACAGCTCAGTGCCCATTTAATCAGGACACAACCAGTAGGTCACCGAGACAGTCCGATTACTGTGGTTAGCCCATGTTGTTGTTTTCACTTTATTTATTTTAATATTCTGCCTCTGTACGGAGACACAAACGTTGAATACAGTACATTATTGTAAATTAAAACCAGATATATTGTGTAACAAACAAAAAATAATGATAAATAATGTTAAAACGTTTTTGTCGCATGGACCTTGGCCAAATAGTAAGTGTCTCACAAACCGTCACCCATCATGTCGCGTTCACGTCTGCCTTCCATTCTCTTTCAGGGTCTGGCAAACCCACGACAGATCAGAGCGGTGATGAGTTCGCTAAGTCCGGACATGCAGGTCGTGGCCAGGGTGAGGAAGAAATTCCAGAAGCTCGAGGAGACGTGCATGGAGCGCTACCAGGCTCGCGAGCATCGCGTCATATCGACCCTAGACTTCTGCATGACGGCGCTGGAACAGCTACAGAAGTGGGCCCTCTTCGCCATCTTTCCCCTCGACGAGCAGAACAGCGACAAGTATCTGGCCTTCGTCGAGCAGCGCTTCCGGTGCGTCGTCAACCCGCTGCGACTCTTCCTGAACGCGCTACACCGCGAACAGAGCCCGACGGGCGTCGGTCCGGGAATACCGCTGGCCAACGGCCGTAAGAGTCCCCGCAGTCCTCGCACGTCGCTAGAGCAGAGCCTGCGAGACTCGGGAAGAGGATCGCCGATCTTCGGCGAGTTTCGCCTGGACAGGCCCCGAGAATGGCCGGAAAAGAACCAACCGACGGCTTGCGCCAGCGCCCGCGACTCGCAGGCGCTGTCGAACAGTTTCAACGCGTCGGGTAGCAGCAGCGGTGGCAGCGCCAGCGGCAGCAGCCACGACAGCGGCCTCTTCTTGACGTCGGCAGCGTCCGACCACGGCAGCAATGGCAACAACGTCGGCAAGCAACGGGAGACGCCACTCCGAGATCGCATATCGTCGATGTCGGCCCAGTACATCGAGGAGGGCGAGAGTGTGCGTAGGTCGGTGGCCGGCAAGCTGGAGAAGTGTCGTCGCGACATGAGGATCATCTACCGCTGGGGCCAAGCCTCGCTGGTTGACCTGAACGACGTGCTCGACGACTCCCTCTCCGACGAACTGTATTTCCTTGTTCGTGGCAAAATGCAGCGCATCCTCTCTGACCTCAGCGCGTTCGAGGAGGCAGCTGACCAGATCGACAAGAACCTCTCACATTACTTCCAAAGTCAGTCCAAGGAGAGGCCGCCCAATGGCCTGGACATCGACAACCCCGAGTTCGTCATCGACTTTCCCAAAGACCTTCTCGGTGGGGCTTCCTCGTCGCTGTCGAGACATTCGCCCCGATTCGAGTCGTTCGACTTACGCCTCGATCTCGAAGACGTCGAGGAGGTCGGCAATCCAATCACGCCCCGGTTCACCGCCACCGCCGGCAAGGATGACGTCACCGATAGTGGGGAATCCACACGGGGAAGCACGCCCGAGCCGCCGACCTCGCCGCGTCCCAAGGGACTCGTCAACCATCCGAAGATTATGAAGGACAAACTGCAGAGCTACGCGCTCCCCAGTAAGTTCACGGGATTAATGCGCAGTTCGCCGTGGTAACGCTAGAGCTGCAATCTTAACTGGGTCGTGTGCGTGCGTAGGTGTGTGTGTGTGTGCTATCAACGAGGTGCACTTAATCGTTGCATCAGGAAAGGAGATTCACTGTGTCTGTTCTATTAATTGTAAACCGTAATTTACTGATTGTTTATTTATACTCTTCATCAGGGGTGATCCTGAAATCGACCTTTCTGGTCCATCTATCAGTATTCTTCTTTCAGTGTATGTCGATATGCATAGGTATGGCCTCATTTCGAGTGGTCGTTGAGTGCTGAGATAAAACTATGTCGCATAAAAAACTGGATTTCTCTCCTCTCTCTCTCTCTCTCTCTCTCTTTATATATATATATATATATATATATATATATATATATATATATTCTTGCACGACACCGCTGAAAAATATTCTAAAACACCATATTTAAACGAATGTTTCGAGGAATATTGTTGAGCTGTCATCATCACGATCACCAACATTAGATACCTGCACTGTTAAAGTAGTGCAGACACTCACGTAGCCAGAATGTATGATATACTTCCGTTGTAGCGACCAAATTTCATCAAACGTTGAATCTTAATGCGGGTTTTACTTATTTTAAAATGGCTTGGTAATATAGTAAACTACCCTGGAACTACATTTACTCCGCTTCATTCGTGGGATGCTAGATCTACTTTTAAAATTATTTTTATAATCTCAAGTCGGGCATCTTTACTCTAAGAACTTTCGTATCATCAAATACGTGTGTCTAATGAAGCAAAGCATCACGCCCGTCTCTGCTCCTTTTCATCGTCAGTACGTGCATGATCTACCCAATCCGGTGACTTTAGAAACTACTCGGGGAGCATGAGTGAGTGAGTGAGTGAGTGAGGGAGCGAGCGAGCAAACGAGCGAGCAGGTGATCTAACCAACCATCTAGCAGCTAGTTGGTGGACTCGACTCAGTGATCCATCGGTTTTTGACAAGCATCTTTGTCATAAAGCTGACGAGATATACGCGTCGGTGTCACATTCGGCGTGACGAGTGTGTACCGAGAACTCGCTGATCAACCAATATCGAGAGTCTTGGCCCTGTTTGTGTATTTATTCACGCGTGCGACAAAAGGCCTTTGACGTGCCACGACGACTAGCCAAGATAATCTCGACTCCTAGAAGTGGGCTCCCGGCCATATCGTGATGGTTGACCGACACCGGATATGACGTAGTAACGTGATCCACAGCCATCTGGGTCAGTTCACCAACTAAAGCGCTAAATGGCGTTGAAAAGTACCGTTTAAGTATTAGTGGAGGAGAAATGTCAATCAGTTCATATTTTTCTCGTGTTCAGCGCATTCAAACAATCTTGTGTCAGATTTCGAGCTACACGTGAACCTGTACCAGCGACCCCTTGCCTTAAAGTACCATGAGGTGTTCGACGGGAGAGCACTTAATGGTTCTGATCTTTAAAGCTGAATCTAGGTCTATGTTATTTGATTGAAAAGTTGTATACTTTTGTAGTAATAATTACCGTAGGCAGAAAGAAAAGCTAACATATGAAGGGGAAGAATCGTGCTTCAATTTTTACAAATTGATTTCCTTTGATAAAAACTACGCATCATTTTCGTTAGCATTATAATAAACTATACAGTATCAGAATCAGCCATTTCTCGCGGAAATTGAAGCGAACAAAATGTCAGATATTCTTCTACACTGTGATCAGTGACGAGGCGAACAATCATTTCGAGATCACAAGACGTCAAACCAATCATTACTCATCTAACTGTGGGGGAGGGTGGGTGTTCTTCATTCACTGAGAATAAAATAAACATATTAGCGGATTATTTTGTGACGGTTGATATTGGCATCTTCATTTTATCATAAAATTTTAGTATATATATATATATATATATATATATATATATATACTAGATTGGTGCTCTATCCTTTTAAGCGCGCCCACACACACACACACACAGAGAGAGAGAGAGAGAGAGAGAGAGAGAGTATGCACATACCCAAATCGATACATATATACATACATACATACATTCATACATCGATTTCCTTAATTCATTGACCTTGATCATATAAACTAGGTGGCGGGTGATAAACTGAGATAATTGTCGTTTAAACTCAGCCAGATCCAGTCAGCTGTTTTATCGCCAAAACCATCTACCATTGAACTGTGACACAGACCATGTCAGCTGGCTCCCTCTATAGAGAACATGGTTCAGTTATACGCCACAAAACGCTAAATTAATCTGTCATAGGATGTCGTGTATGTGTGTGTGTGTGTGTGTGTGTGTATGTGTGTACACATTAATACCACCATTATGCGGCTATGCACATTATATAATCTCGCAACAGACTTTCCCTCTATTTCCCCCCTTTGGTGATTGGTTCTTCTGTCTTCCTTAATCCAGGGTCAATTATCTGCTACATCACCCAAAATCCAGAAAAACTCGTTGACTTCTGAACTGCTGAGTTACTCCTCCTGCTACAAATCCTTAATTATGTCACGATAATGGTGTCAGAGTTAGGAAATATACTTTGCATTTATGACCAGAAATAGTACAGAACTGCGCATCCAGGATAACACGTATATTCGAAACCGATATTTTTTTCTTTGTTCAGAGTGAAAGTCAACTTACTATGCTTTGGCTCAAATTTCCACCTTCCCTGAAGGCATAATAAAATCGTTCATCCGTCGATCACGTGATGCGCACGTCACAGTATTTCAACAATCATCAATTAATAGGGGTAAAACTTCAGACTCTGCTTGATCTTATTGGTGTATGTTAGCTTGCCTTAGATTTGTGATGGTGTGTTTCATTTTATATCCTATATTTTTAGGTATTGTATATCTATGACAGTTAATATAATGTTCATTAACATATTTAAATTCATTCTGTAAGTCTTATCTAGATATATATATTGATCACTATATATAAAATATATATATATATATATATATATATATATATATATATATATATATATAAAGATTCTGCATTCATTTATTAATTCTTTATTTCATGGACTGGTAATTTATCTACAGGACATAATTTTAAGACAATTATTTATTTGTATTTTTATATGATGGTAGGAGGTGTTATAATTTGACATAATATTAACTTTCCTTATCCGCTTATAAAAACTGTTTGTGATATATATATATATATATATATATATATATATATATATATATATCAGATTAACAAACCAGTATGATGATGATGATGATGATGGTGATGATGATTGTTCATATGATAATGGTGATGATGAAAGTGATATGGATGATAACAATAATGATAACGTTATAATGTCGCTCACGTGATAATCACGTGACGTTGTAAATAATGGTCTAGAATAGTGATAAATTATTTCAAAGCAATCTGTGATCTTAGAATAAAAGTTGGTCTGTTCGTTCGTTTGTTTGTTTGCTCGTTTGTTTGTTTGTTTTTACGTCAACGATGTTTGATAAATAAGAGATCTGGTATATTGTACTGAGGTCAGATGTTGAAATGAAGCCAATACACTATTGAAAGAAAACAAGGCTATTGCTTACACATTATAGATATAGTAAATAGGAGTGAGTAAGTGAGTGAGGTGAGCGAGTCAGTCAGTCAGTCAGCCAGCCAGCCAGTCAGCCAGCCAGCCAGCCAGCCAGCCAGTGAAGTTTAATTCACATACTAAATTACGATATATTACCTAGTTAAACAAAACTACTGTTAAAGGATGTTAGCTTCTGATGATGCCATAAATAATTATATGTTTACAGTGATATCTTTATTATGTCTATTTTGAGTATATGCCTCTAAACACACACGTACATACATACAAATACACGTTCATATATACAAGATATACATATAAAAATAGACATTATATTTTACAAGCTTTAGTGATCAGTATTATTATATGTCCTAGAATATATATATATATATATATATATATATATATATATATATATATAGTGTAAAAGGCTAGTATTTTAGGTACATAGCTGTACAGGGCAGGGCAGTTTATATATGGCATAGGGTAATTGGTGTAGGCACTGTAGGGTATAGGGTAGTTGTTGTAGGGTATAGGGTAGTTGTTGTAGGGTATAGGATAGTTGTTGTAGGGTAGTTGTTGTAGGGTATAGGGTAGTTGTTGTAGGGTGTAGATTATTTGGGATAGGGAATAGAGTAGTTGCTATATGGTATAGGATAGTTTGTCTATAAAGATGGTGGAAGTTGTCGGTCACCATGACCTTTTTTGGAACAACATAAACTAAAATCAAGCTTCATGAGGTAACGGGTGGCTATTATTACAGAGTATTTAGCGAATTTACAAATAGAAGTGATGTTATTTACATTGTATATTTTTGTGTTTATTTATTTATTTGAATATATTTATGCTGCGTGACTGAGGTATTCTCAAATTACGACTAGTTACACACACATTTATACAATTAATTGTGTATGTATAATTAAGAAATAATATGACTTTCTAAACTGACTATGAGACATTACAATGACTGCGAGTTTGTTTTTACCTCCTGGTGTATATTTTTATATAATATTATTGGACCCGTATACTGAAATGACTGGCCGTAAATTTCAACCCTTTGCCTGGGGACATAGAGATTATTAATCGTGGTATGTCTTGTGACATATGAATTAATATCACTGGCGTAATATAACATATCTGACATACATGTCAGGAATGAACCATTCAAACATCTATATACATTGATACCAATAAAATATTTACGTCTTCGGGAGACACCAGGGATAGTAAGTTTAGGCACCATAAAATAAATATTTTGTTTCCCATAGTTTCTTTTTCTTCTGGAAAATGGGTAGGTAGGTAAGCTTTTATTTATATTTTTTATTTCCAATATTTTGGGAGAATATGCATATTTTTTCAATGTTTTAAAGCAGATTGGTGCCAGTAATTAAGTATTCCGTTATTGTGTTGTTTACTAAATTAACCTATGGCGTGTTTCGCATATTTAGTGTGAGTATTTTTAAGTCTGCTGATTCTGTGCCAAAGAATCTGTTTAGTTTTCATGCGCCAAGTGATTTATTTATTTCAGAAGACTCCCGAAGAGTTGGGAAAAATCCGTTGATTGGCAGCAAGCTGCCTTAACACTCGATCTACCGTACTTCTGTATGGGTGATCCGTTAACTGCAGTCAATAGAAGACTTTAGAGAAGAGTCATACGACGTATGACAACAAGCTCAAGAAGTGCGTGAAACAACATGGTTTAGAGAAAGTTATCATGGCCATAAGGGGGTATTTCGTGATCCGTGAGTGGGCTTTTATTTTTTCTGTGAACCGTAAATTGACTAACTTTCTTCGCGATTCGTGAATTAAAACGTGCTTACTTTCCTCGTGAATTATAAAAAGTGTCTTGTTTTATCTGTTAATTGTGACACGAGTGTTATTTTTCCCGTACCTTCTGACATGGGAAATTCAAATAAAAAGAAATGGGAAAAGAAGATGTGTACAAGTGACATCATTCGAACGTTTTTTAAATTCACACAGTATGGCACACACCCAGATACGTACGTGCAGTCATAGTCTACCGAACATTTGGGCTGTCTGTTTTCAAAATGACAAAGTGGTGAGGCAACGCTAGAATAGTAGCAGCTTCTATGAATATTGTAGGCATTGCTAAATTTCTTGTGGCTTTAATTTAGAATGTTAACGCAAACGAGTTCACAGTTGTACTATTGGTACTATTTATTTAATGCATAACCATACACATGTCTAGATTATTTTTCACACCGCATACATTTTACACTCACGGTAGCTCCGCCATCTTTAATTCATGGCATACTGACGCAGAATAACCGAGATTCATCGCCATCTGAACGCCACACAATAACATAGACACACATATAGGTGTAAACATGGGACAACAAAACACGAAAACAAACCTTTGTCCAAGTTGCCAGTGCCATCTATACATGAGATAGAGTATTCATTTTATGCTTCCTATCCAACATCAACCCTTTCCAGGTTTTAATGATGGAGTTTTTGCTCGTTGTTTGAAGTACTTGTATTACGAATGTCATATTTCATGTGCAAAAACATCTAAAAAAGATGCATGCAACATTATTGCATTCCTGCCGCCTGGCGATCAAACCATGAAATATAAATTTAGTCCTGGATTAAAATATGGAAATAAAAGCCGGAAAAATATCGCAAAAAGGAAATAAAAAATATGTCGGGTCGGGTGTCAAAAGTGGGTCGGTCGGTGATAGAAAACAATATATTTTGTTTATGGTGCCTTAGATAGAATGTCCCTTGGGCTTGTATCATACATGTTAAGTCTTCCGCATTCAGCGGGAGACTCCCGCAATCACATCAAATCTCCCGCACCCCCGCGCGGGAAACCCGATCTCCCGCAATTTCAACGAAACCTAAGTGAAAACAAATCCACCAATCTGTTAACCGCCAAGGTAAAGTTTGCGTAATTCGTTGCCGAGCACAATCTACCATTTTCGGTGGCTGATCATTTCACGGAATTGGCCAAGCAGTTGTTCCCCGATAGCGATATTGCAGGAAAGTTCACGTCGGGGCGTATGAAGACCACCATGATCGTCAAGAAAGCGTTGGCCCCTCGTCTTGATACCAACGTTGTCTAGCTGTGTCAGAACCACACATTTTCGTTGCTGACTGACGAAAGTAACGACCAAGGCGGCAAAAAGGCTTCAATCCAGAGATCACCAGGGCAGTGACACGATTTGTCGATATACCTATCTGCAATATCGGCACCGGAGCGAACACATTTGAAAGGATCGACAACTGTTTCAGGTATTTACTGATTTTTTTTCAATTGTAAATTATTTAATTTAGTGAATACGATCATTTCATAACATTTTAAACGTCTAGCTGAGCTTTGTCATTGAACTGCAATAATTGAATTATTTTGATTAGTAAGTACATACATTTCCTTTTTCGTATGACTTATTGATTCACATATTGTCTGAGCTTCTTATTGTTACTGTGTAAAGTGTAAAGACATGCATTGGTATCATTTATTTATGTCAGTACTTTCTTTTAATACTCGAGGAATCCCTAGGAA
Source organism: Paralvinella palmiformis (assembly GCA_025642065.1). NCBI lineage: Eukaryota > Metazoa > Annelida > Polychaeta > Terebellida > Alvinellidae > Paralvinella > Paralvinella palmiformis. The sequence continues at coordinate 659,048 of JAODUP010000174.1, forward strand.
AATCCATTGATATTATTTATTTATGTCACTTTGTTTTCTTTCAGTACACAAGCAATCCCTTGGACGAATCTCATCGCGTTTTCGTCGGATAACTGGAGCGTTATGAAAGGCCGACACAACTCCGTGCTATTCCGGATCAGGAACGTCCAGCCAGAGTTCCTCGACATTGGATGCATCTGTCATTTGACAAATCTCTGTTGCGTGTGCGCTGTCAAGCAGCTGATGATGCTAGTGGAAGAGCTGCTGATTGATGTGTACTTCCACTTTAACCACAGCGCCAACCGCAAAGAAGAATACCGCGCGTTTCTGGAGTTCTGTGACATGGCACCTTTAAAGATCCTGAAGCACACCAGCACATTGTGGCTGAGCTTGGGAACATGTAGCCACATTGAACTATGTACGAGAACACCAGTGAAGGAGTGTGTCTGTTCTGGGCGACATGGACGTTTTTCGTTTCTGATTTCTTTTCTGTTGATCGATTTCATGTAAACTGTTGAGTAATAATACAATTTGGCATTCACTGTCATAGAAAGTAATGTGTTACCTTAGACCACCTGATTTGTGTATAAATCCCTTATTTACGTATAATGCCCGATTTTCCGAAATTTTACGTATAAATCTCCCACATTGGCATTTCCAAAACTTAACATGTATGGCTTGTATTCCAACTATAATCGCCGGTAATAAGTCTAAAAATCTTATTTTGAAGTCTCTCAACTCTTTGGATTTGACCTTTAGGGGCGTATCCCAAGATAGTAATACAGTAGTCAATGGGAGGTTGAATTATTGTTTTATAAATGGTGATCATATCATTAATGGGAACTATTCCCTGAAGTCTGCGTAATATTTAAAGACCACGTCCTAATATACGGCATACATTTGATACGTGTTTATCTAACGAGAGATCATTTGCGACATATACACCAAGATATTTCACATCATTATCGATATTGATAGAATCATCGTTAATAGTTATATCAATATCACGAACGTTATGACGAGTTTATAATACCAAACACGACGATTTGGATACATTTACATGTAATCTGTTCATATCTAACTATATCATAAGACTGTCAATATCTTTTTGCAATTTGAGATTCGGCTTCACCAAATGAAGAAGATTGTTCATAAAAAATAATGTCATCAGCAAATAAATTACAGTCACATTTGGTAATACAGTTTGGTAAATCATTCATGAATAGTAAGAAAAGAATAGGATTATTGTCATTAAAATACTTAAGAACTTTGACATATATCCATTTATTTTGACGCACTGTTTGTGACAATTTAAGTAATTTTTAAACCATAAAAACCATACATTTCAAGTTTGTTTTAGTAAAATAGAATGACCAATAGTGTCAAAACATTTATGTAGATCAATTAACCACATTGTAGTAATTTCATTTTCATTAAACCCTTCTAAGATTTCAGATATAACTCTTTGAACTGCGGTGGTGGTGAGGAGGTTATTAATAAAAGCTGATTGTGTGGGTTTTATTAAACTGTGGCATGAGATATATTCCTTTAACTGAAACAAAACCACGTTTTCCATTATTTTAGATACGTGACTTGTGATTGATATAGGTCGATAATTTCCAGTCATCAGATGCGCTTTTTCCTTTATAAATGAGTGTAATCTTTGCACATTTCCAATCAATCGGTATTTCTCCTGAATATACGGATAAATTAAAAATTATTGTCAGTGATGGCGCAATAGCACTGGAACAAATTTTCATCATCTTAGAGTCTATATTAATAATATCATTGTTATATTTATCCTTCACAAACAATAGTTGGTTATAAATAGACTGGAGCTCAAATGAGTGTATGGCATGAGAGTAGACTATACGAATATGGAACATTATCTAAACCATCTGGAAGATTGGTCCCTATACTGGCGAAATAATTATTAAATGTGTCTGCTCAGATGTTACTTTGTACTAATCGGTTTGGAGACCCAAGAATATGTCGGAGTGCCTTCTACATAGTAGTCTTGTTGCCAGAATTCATATTTACTTGTTCTTTGTAGTAGGATCCCGGGGATTGCTTAATGGAGTGGACGACTTGATTACAAAATAGCTTTCTTTTTCAGACGGTCTCGTTCGTACAAAAAAGATAACACGTCTCCGGTCATCCACGGACTATGTCTGTTCTTGGTCAGTAGAGGGGAGCATGTGGATCGAAAGTAATAGTGTTTGTCGCGGTGGAAGTAACAGTGGAATTACGGATGATGGCATAAGGCATGTAGTGATCACTTAAACTCAATGGTATCACACCCGTCATCATATGCTTTTCTGGATCAGAGGTAAGTAGTATGTCGATCATAGTTACTCGTGTTGGAGCAAAGACTATATGGGTTAATCACGTCAGCTGTTCAATGTGGCTGATATGGCGACAGTCATTTACATCAGGTGCACAATTATATTTAAAATCAACCGAAACGTCAACAATACGTTCATAATATGTTTCACTAGCACTGGGTGATCTGTACATGGATCCCACTACCAGAGGTGTATGATGATGTCCGGACACTTTGATCCACACACATCCAACATCATCAACATCAGTAATATCAACTACCAGTGATTCACTAGAAATACAATCTGTTACACAAAGAGCAACTCCATCACCCTGCCTACTACCACGATCTTTACGATATACCGTATAGCCAGCAATATGTATTTAAATCATCAGTTGTAATCTGTTCATTGAGGAACGTTTCATTAAGGGATAGAATATCAGTTGTTTAAGCTTTTGTGGTAAGCTACGAACATTCAGATGGGCTAGTTTAAACCCTCTACCTCGATCAATAGGAGATAACATATAAAAGAATGATCTTCATTGAACTAATCATTTAAATTTGGAGCTCCCTTAACAACTGGATCAATATCGATAACACCACTTGTGTTAATATCATCAGCATGAGAATTAGTTATAGTGAAGTAATCAAGATCAAATTGTTCGGGTGGTATCGCCAGATTCTTCTAGACCACTTATATCATGTATGTCCGAGGAATGTCCTGATTGATCACTCGGGGCACACTCGGCACAAGCTTCCTGGCCAGCATCCTAATGGTTGAAGTGATGCTTGGCATTATGCCCTTCAGCACCACACTGATGACAGGTAATAGACCGTTCATGGCGTCATGTCCTGATTGTATGGTTGATCTCATCGTCCTGGTAGCATCTGATGTCCTGTTTTGGATAGTATTTATTGTCTACGTGGTCATCGCTGTTGTCAAGCCTATTCCTACTGGTACTGATTGTCTGTGTTGAATTCTACTTTGATTCTACTCAGAGGATGGACCAGATGAAACCCATCACCTGGTCATCCAGGTTGCGGGTTGGGCGTGGGGCTAATAACACCACCCCGTAAAAACCAAGTCCGTTACGGAAACTACTACAACAATTACAACTACCACGAGGGACCCCATAGCGGACTTGAGTCAGACATCTGCGTGGATCGAAGCTCAGGACGCAGCAAAGGACAAGACCATGTGGAAGAACATTGTCCGCGAAGAGGATAAGTATATATATATATATATATATATATATATATGTATATATATATATATATATGATACTACTATTTATAATATAGATTATTCGATGAAGTTTAAGTCAATGTTAATTTTCTCTATTCCTTATCGATTCTCGTATAAATACTCTATCCTTATATCTTCGGTTTCGCGTCAAGATATTATTTGAAATATTCCATTATGATGGCTCAGTCTAATCATAACGTAACCAGTTCATTGATGAACGTCGTGTAAGAAATGTACCTCTAAATTGTTCTCAAATATTATACACAAACATTTCCAGATAAGTCCCAGATTTCATAGAATACAATGTTTAACAATAAATCATTTTGGCAACAATTTAATAAGAAAAAACTCCGTAAATCATTGCCATTTATTATAATTTATGTTAATTGGTGAACATGAGAATTATCTGATAGAATAAAGTTTAATTCATGGCGAAGCTTAAAACAGTTCGTGTTTCTTTAAATTTCAGATGAAGCATAATGGATAGCGAGAATTGTTGTTTGAAGGATGATACAAACTGTTTGGTGGTAGTGGTGATGATAGGTGATTAATGGATGTAACACGTTGTGTAGACCTATAGTTTGAGTAGAAGTTATAAATTTTACGAACAATTATTCTTTGAATTAGGCCCAGAATATTGGTTTCACAAAGCTGGGTATCATCCTAAATATCAAAGTCTTATATCAAATGTCATGGACGCCCTCCCCCCCCCCCGAAGGAGTATCAATGTTGCATCACCGGAGGATGGAATTCGGCGGTCTGAGAAAAAATACTTTCAATTTGAAAGAAGATGGCATTTTATGTCAAAAAAGACAATTCTAAGAGTATTGATTCATGACATCTTGATCGATGACTCCCAGTTAGTAAACTGTGTACTGCAGACGGTGGGAGCTCAGAAGATAAGAAGAAGAAGAAAAACACATTTAAAGTCCGCAATATGGATACTTATGATCATAGCAATGACGCATAGGTAAATCAATTCCATCAACCTTTAGATATCTGCATCCTCAGTACCCTAAAATTCATCTTCAATCGGTCAAGATAAATAATGGTAATGCTCAAAATAAAGCTATCAGAAGTGAAGATGGTTCTTGTGTGTGGAGGTTGTTGTTGAGGTTGGGGAATTGAATAGATCGCGTGGAGGTCAACTGTTTTTGTGGACGCAGTTGGTCCAGAGGTTATCAGATAATCTACAGCCATTTCGACCCAGGTGATGGTGTAGCAACTTTCCTGGTCTTTCGGAATCAAGTCTAAAAATGAAATTAGTAGCCAATATTGAGGATGATATGTACATAACTATTGGTGACTAATGAAATTTTGAGGAAATATTGAGAACATAAGCCAAATACCACTGTGCCTGTCTTTAGGAAGCAATTCATTGTGGGAGATTTAGGAGTAATTGACACATCATTGATTTACTTAAGGGTTTTTATCTACGGAAAGTTCCCAACATTGATCTGAAGGCTGTATTAAGATATGAACTAGCTGGTTTATCATCGTGAATGTTCGATGAGACTGGTAAAAAGCCTTTAGCAAATGCTACGCCCACGCTGAAGGCCAACGTTCAAGTTGAGATAACAGATTGTAGACCAGCTACTTATTATATAATTATTCTAGATGATTGTGTTAGGTCAGTAGATACCGTCGGACTGTAGATAGATATTTGATCATTGATAGAAATTAGGAAGCGACTGAGTCATCAACAACACCAGCTATCCATGTTACTAACACTTTCACTCCACACTCCAGATGTCTTAACTTATCGTGAATAAACAGAATACGCTTCAGTTGATATCGAAAGACAACACATCGTACTACATAATGTAAGGTCGGTCACTGGACCTGAAACTACACCCACACATATATTTGATGGGAATATGAGGGCGAGACATTTCCACCTGCGACACGTGGCCGAGGAATGAGCCCACTCCGTGGGGAAACAAATTCCACAAACACGGGTATGAGTCTGTTTGCAGCTGAGTGCACAAACCACTCGGTTATCGGAATGCCCACATGACGAAGCGGACGTGATCATCATCCGAGAGGTTCTTCGTCTGGTTAACACTGGCAAGTTCACCATTCGTGTATTTGCCGATGACGGCGATGAGACACATATTTATGTTTTGCTAATTCGTCGCTTTAAATGTTACACCTAATCTGGTGATGATCGATACCAGTTCAGGCAGAAAATGTGTGTACACCAAACACACAGTAGTTGAGAAACAGGGAGCGATCACAGACACGCGCTCTCTGGATGTGACACGAAATCTTCTCTATTGGGGAACTGGGAAGGAAATAAGGAAGTCCCCAATAAGCCGGGTAACAGGCAGTAACGTGCAGACGATGTTAAGTCTCAATCCATGATGTGGATTTCGTCTCTTCGTTACACGCTTTGGATAAATAGATGTCCAATCACAACCTTAACTCTCCATTAAAACCGAGGGTTCCACGGCCCACTAAAGAACAGAGCACTTATGCGAGCTGCTATCCAGAGACGCACCTTCCGTATTGATCTATCCGATTTCGACTCGGTGCACACTACGAGTAGACCACGAATGGCGACACCAACGAGCTAAAGGCCAATTGCCGTACCAGCCGATGTCTCTCACCTGTACCATCATTAAATGTAGTTGCCCATCCTTAGAGTCGTGCGTCATTACACGTTGTACCCGATTCACAATTAGGATGCTGTCATCCGTTTGCTGCGCCCATCTCAGGCATGAAGACCGTAGAAATCAATATCAGGGAATACGAATTTGATGAAGGCGCTGTTGCTGATGCAAGGTCATCTATGTACTTACGTCATACCATGGACTATAACTAGATGAATAAGGATGATAGGATATTTATGTAAACACAAGAATCCCATAAACATCTATGTGTGGCCATTCGTGGTGATACTAATGTTTTCTTTGTATTATTGACGACTTTGATCAATATTTCTATTCTATGATAATGATATATATGAATGACATCTGTAAATTAGCTCCGTTTCTGATTAAGAGAAGTATTTACTTTGATTTGTTTGCTGCTCAAAATATTTGGTTATATAACCTAAAATGTACTACGTATGTTTAAAGCTAATGAAGAACTTATCTGCCACAAAAATATACAATTTGCCACAAAAATTAGGTCTCTTTGTCAAGATAATTTATCCAAATAAAAACATAAAACATAAAAGAGATGACCTATAAGACGTACGCATATTTTTATTTTATTCCTTGACCACAACAACAGACACTAAGCCGCCAAAATGAAATCTCGGTTTCATGTAGAATCCGAGATATATTGCAGAAAAATACCTTTTCACGGAGGCGATAAATTTGGTAAATACTTGTTTTCACCCAACTATATTAAATGAGTTAATAATTTCCGTTTTATTATTGAACAATTTTTTTATTACTGCCGACTAATCTAAATACTCGCTGGTTCTATGCGATAAGATGTCATCTGGCACATCTATAGTATCTGACTGCTATAGTGAATAGAAAAAAAAAATTGCATGTTTCATCGACAGCTTTCTTGAACGACCTACAATGAAACAAACTTCTTAAATAAAAAACACTGAAGGCTACATTTAGCCTACCATGTGCACAAAAGTGGCCGTAAAACGTCACTCATCTTCATCTGAAGGCTACATAGATAGAATTGCAGTAGTCACCCTTGATGATCGTTTGCTTTGAACATGAAATGCTGAGAGCATGTATATAATTGTAAAACATGCTAAACGACAATGCGAAGTAAGTGAAGGACTTGAATTAAAACTTTAAAAAATCCCGTATAGGAAAATATAATAAAACTGCCTGAAATTTCTTTATAAATAAAACCGTTTTGTCATTTTAATGTGTGAATAGTACCTCATGCATGATCAATGCGTACATGACTAAATTTGAGTAGGAGATCTTAGCGTAAAAAATCCTTGGTGTCAAATATATATTATATTTATCCAACTAATATACCTTTTTTTATGAATTGTCATCCCCGAGTTAAAGATAACACCAACGTTTCGTATTATGTCTATAGTGTAAACTGGGTCATTTCCAATGATAATGTTACAGACCAGACATATCAATATGCGAGCTTCTGTATGGCGAAGAGAACAGCAATAATTCAGTCTTAGCATCACTGAACCTAACATTGTTGGCATGCACCCATTCGTGAAAGTTGGCAATTCACGATTCTGGTGATCTCCGGAGTGGTGTACGAGTATAGGGAGAACGGCGTAACACTCGACACCGAATCCGGTGTAGGACAACCGATATATATATAATACGATATCAGATAACCAATTCAACCAGGAAACACCCTTCACTGGTGTCTTGTTGTGATATATTGGATAGATAAGATTGGAACCACCGAACTGCTACTCGTTTGACACGTTTAACAGCGAATGATCTACTGTGTCAAAAGTGGCTGACATTTCCAGGAAAACAGCTAACGCGGGTTCAAACATTTAAAGTTGCCATTGAGTCTTGTCGTTATCCCCAGCTCACTGGCCTTGGTGTCTTATATTTCGTAAAACCTAAGCCGAAGTTTTAATTCTCACCTCTCTCTCTCTGTCCCTCTCTCTCTCCCTCTCTCTCTCTCTCTCCCTCTTTCTCTCTCTCCCCCCCTCTCTCTCTCTCTCTCTCTCTCTCGTTGTTTTATGGATTCCAAAACCAATAACAAGATGTGAAATATCAAACACCCTCCATACAAAGTCCAGCTGGAATTTGAACCCAAGAGTTAAGGGTTTGTGGCCAATCGCATAACCAGTTAGGTCATTGGTAGCAGGGTCGGGTTTATTCCTGGTAAAAGGTTATTTCTTCCTCTCCCATGGTCTAGCGTGGTCTAGCGGTAGCGTGTGGGACCACAGATCACTACCACCTGTGTTCGATCTCGGCGTGGGCATATCTTGAGGTTGTTTCATTTTTTACTTCAATTCATTATCTTTGGAAGTCGCTCGGCCTATTTAGCCTACCATGTGCACAAAAGTGGCCAAAAAAGCATCAATCATCATCATCATCATCTTCCCATGGGATAAAATGGGTTTTTAACAGGAAGAAAACCTTTCTTCCGGGAAGAAATTTAGTATAATAATGGCCGATAGTGTAGTTATTTTACGTAGCTTAGCTACCTCAAATGAAGGAGACATATATGGTCTGTAAATTACTGCTCCTCCTACTATTGTGCCACGGCCCTGATTCGAACCTCCGACCTGCCGCATAGCATGACCATGAGTAAGAAAGTCCCACTCTCTTGCCCTCTAGGCCATAAAAACTCCCAATGGAGAAGGTAAGCTGATAATCCAAACTGATATGATAATCACCATCTCCACCCCACTGTATAAACAATTCAATAACTGATGACAATAGCATACACATAACAAATCACTTACTAATATCGGATAAAAACTGAGGTATACCTAGTCACTTGTTGAAATTTGGAGTAGAGACCTCTGGCTGTTGCCTATTGGGCACAACCATTTTGTTTAATGAATACCAAAGTTGAGATGCTCTTTAAAGGGTCTAATTTTTAGTCCAGTCAAAATATGACAAAAAGGGCTAACCCATCACTAATTGAAATAGAAATGAAGTTGTGTTTTTCTGATAATCTTAGGATCTACTAAATAACCTACCAAGTTTATAGTAAAATGAAATGAGTGGAACATTGTTTATTTTGATATTGAATATTTTGACCATTTCATTTTCATGACGATTTCATGCAATCTAGAAATTGGCATAACTCTGTCAATGTATATCCTAAATAAGCATAAATGGTATATTTATCTATGTTTTAATGGTCTATCTTACATTAGAAGCATGTTTCAAATATCTGAGGCAACTCCTTATATGGTAATATGTGGCACCTTTACCCCTTTAAGCGACGTGTCGTCAGTGAAAATCAGAAATAAGCATAACTTTGCCATTCACCAACCTATGATAACAACCTTAGTGTCTTTATCTATGTTTTCAATCTCTAACTATCATTTAAAAGCATTTTTAGAAAGTCAGGGTGGTTATATGTGGGAGAAAATGTGCACCCCTACACTGAAGTCCAACAGCCTTTCTACCAAAAAATGGGCAAATAACAATGTTTGAGGACTCATCAAAGTAATATCTTTAAACACACATTAGTTGTCTCTACCAATGTTTTCCATTTCATGTGATATGTGTGCATATTGTGCTAATCTACCCCCCCCCCGAACATAGCCGAGTCTGCAAAACTACTACTTGACTTTTGACTTGAGCAGAGTGGTTTCTGCCTTCCAAGGATCAAAAAGCATCCACAATGCTCCATGACTCTTACCATCAGAAAAAAACAGATACCCAAGCTGAGAAGATGCGACTGATCAAGATGGCAGCGCAACTTATCAAAAATTATATCAAATCGATAGCACAAGATAAGAAAGTATATCCGTCCAGACTTGATATCTCCAATATCAACATCGCAACAGAATTTTACATCGGCATGTATAGTGGCACGCAGTTATTTCTATATGAGAAGTTACTGGTAGCTGCCTCTGGTAAGATGTCTGTCAAATATGGATCTTTGTGGAATATTTCTCTGACAGTACAACTCCCAAGGCCATCTTGGAATTATGCAGATGGTAAACCATGGGGAGCATCCTAGACAGGCATCAGTTGTTTTCCTTCCAATTATAGATCTAAATCCCAGATATCTCACGTGTATCAACTCAACTTTGCATTTTGTTTGTGATCATGCACGGCGTTATGATCTCATGCCAGTCCTGACCTTCTACTAGCCATTGTGGTGGAAAGCTCTCACAATACTCAAGAGTGAGCCAGTGAACAGTAAACTCCGTTCAGTTGTCTTAGATTAGGAAATATTCAATGACAGACAAACAGGCTGCTAAACTTTGGATCCAGTATATGGAGGTGGTAGATATTGTACATATGTCTCTATACAACATCTCTGTACAAAATCACTTCACATGTTTCTGCAGCTGATGGGAGAATTGCCCCAAAACATCCTGAAGTGTACGAAAGATTCATCTAGGGCCTCCATGTTGTTCGCCGACCAGACCGATTCTGGGCTGGTCTTTCAACTGATCTTGTAATCAAGTAAGTACTCGTACATATATTCATCCAGAAAAAGAGGACCAGGCAGTAACGAAGGATTACAGTGAAGACAGCTGATGGTGACATTAACATCGACCCGCAACTGCTATTCCAGAGACTTGTGATTCCTGGAACCCATGCAAAGAAATTACCTGACCCCATGCGTTATGAGTTGTGTGCATTATTTGAATCTAGGCATGCGTTATTTGTGGCTAACAAGCCTGTTTTGGAGACAGCAACTTGGGACTTGTTACTTCCAGATACCAATGGGCCGAATGGTGATGTGAGATACGTACTTGATGGTGGAGCCCTGCTCCAACATATATCATGGCAATTAGGTGAGA
>JAODUP010000174.1:675000-797500 GCA_025642065.1 Paralvinella palmiformis
TCCCATCAATGAAATGTATGGAATAAATTCTGTCAACTGCAGATGGTAGCCAGTTTTGTATTCATTTGTTCATTTCCGATAAACCGCCTTGGCCCACTTGAGCCGTGCTGCCAGGTCCCTCTTTTCTGTTGTGAATGTATAGAGTGTGAAAGGACGTGGACACTGGTATACATCAGCAGTCCTCTTACACCAATCCTTTAAACGAGTTAACCGGCTCCTTCTAGAGAGAGTGTATGTGATGTTAGAGCAATGTTCAAAGGCGCAAATTCGAAGCATCCTATCCATTGAATAGCTCAATTAATACAACAAAAAGCACCTTATACAATGTATATTATACCACAGAGTTGGTGATAACAGTCAGAAACTGTGTAGTGGTACTACTAAGCTTACTACTAGTCTACTAGTACTAGACTAGAGCTACCATACATCAGATTTCAGAAATTTGGGCAGCACTTCATCTAGCATTAAGTTGTTTACAAGTGCTATATATTTTCAAGACCAATATTCTTTTAATATTTTCATAAAAATACAAAACTTGTCTTTCTAGATCTAGCGATGTACAAGTATTCATTTCCCGTGATAAATATATCCACAGACATACGCTTGTTTATCCAGACAACATGTCTTGGAAGTGACGTTTAACGCATGCACATTGGGAACTGCAAATAGGCTTATTGATAGTTATCTCATGATGAATACATACCAGAAGAAATGTTTGACCATTGATTTGTTTTTAATTTTAAAAAATCGATTAAAATATTTTTTAATCTGAATTTTTAATTTAATAACAAAATCATATTTGCCAACCCTGATATATATATATATATATATATATATATATATATATATATATATATATATATAATTAACTGTAGCTTTTTGGAAGAGGGATGTCAGTACACGTTTGCTGAGCATCCATGTACTGGCGAACACTCTCCAAGATAAACTGGTTTTCCAGGTCCGGTATGGTGATTCCGCATTCGGTGATGCTGCCAACGATCGAAGATATCCCTTCCGGACAAAGTCGCAAATCGTCTATAAAAATACGTTATCATAAGCAATCTTTGACTGGGAGATCAGTTAGTCGTAACTCAGGGTCAAATATATATATATATATATATATATATATATTGTGTGTGTGTGTGTGTGTGTGTGTGTTGTCAACGGCGAACTTAATCCCTGAACAAGTTGATAGGGGCTATGTGGAGGAAACGTTTGGACATGATAATCTGCAACTTGAAAGATTATATTTCTGAGGCTATGAACTAATCGCAGTCGGTGCTCACATTTATCGTAAATAAAGGTTTTCGACTAGGGAATAGCGTTCGAGCCGTCATGGCGTAGTTAGTTAGAGCGTAAAACTAGCAATTAGTCAATGCTGTTATGCGGCGACTGGTTCACTCAGCCAGAAATGAGAACCTGACCTGACGTGATGGCTATGTATTTGAATAATGTTTTTGGCCTATAATGGCAGTATGCGTTGTATGCTCTGTTGGGAGTTGAGGTATGTGCTGGATTGAAACAGGTCTGAGTCATGGATAATAATACTGTAAAGTGCCTTAGAGCATTTATCTAGCTGGATAGGGCGCTGTATAAATGTCACGCAGTAGTATTTACGATTTATAAATTCATTGTTTTTTTTAGCAAGACACTAAATCCAACTTCACGACCTTCACCTGACCTAAAATGGAGGGAAAGCAGTTTTTCTTTCATGGTTAAAGCAAAACCCATTTTCCAACATATCTAATATTCATCATACAACCGAGAAACGTCAATTTGAAGTAAAACCAATTTATTTATATCGTGGCAGTATCCAGAATTCCTTATAAGAGCCATCCTGGCGTGGAACTGGACACTTCGCAATTCGTGATTCTGAACCACTTCACCCCAGAGAGGTCGTCATTATTTTTGTTTAAACACGAGTGGTGTTATCTCCTCGTGGTAAACTAACGGCGACTAATAAGTGTTATATAACAACAACAACAATAATAATACCGCTAATAATACTACTACTGCTACTAATAATGATGATAATAATAATAATAAAACTACTAATAATATTAATAATCATGATGACGATGCTGCACCTGCTGATGATAATCATGTAAATGTTGTATGTACGTTAGATAAATCGTTCTATTATCCTTACCTAAGTGTTCCGTCAGATTCTTGTAACTATTCAGAAAATAAACCAAGTCGATCTTCGATTCCTCAGGACAATCCTTCACGGGGGTATTATAACAATGGGCAAACCTTTCAAACGCGCTGAAAACCACAATACAGCGATTAGCTTTCCATTGATGATTTTAATTCATTGATACTTCTCACAGAGTGGTGGCTGTTGTTTAAAGCCAATTGATACCACTAGTCACTATATAACCAAATCTTTCTTATCATAGGACTACCACATTTTCAGTATAAAACAGCTTACATCCCGTATTTATCAAAATGTGATTATCGATCACTAATTATCCTAAATGTGCATAATACGTACACATGATTGTTTATGAAATAAAGACGATAAATACGATGCAATAAATAACTGTATAGCTAAATGTGGTTATTAAAAAATGGACATCGCAAAATAGTTACTAGTGTAGTTTAAAAATGGTCAGATCACTCTTTTTTATCTTCATCGTAAAAATTGGAATATATATATTTAACTAAAATTGTTAAAATGGAGGTAGCATAAACTCGATGTAAACTGTGCCGAATATTAAGAAATCAAAGTTTGAAATTTTGTTGTTGTATTTTTTAACAAATAGTCCAGCGACCTATATGCGACGGTTATGATACTCGCCATCATACAAACATTTTTTTCTCTCGATTAATTAGATTTTTTTCTATCAAACTTTTTTCAACATTCTCGACAATCTGATAAGAAATAATATGTAATTCTAAAAATAAATAAATATGTGGAATATCCAATAGGCTGAATATTTCATTCCTAGCATTTCTAAAGAATTAAAGCAAAGTTTTATTATGTACAAATTTAAACTTTATGTAAAAATACATACAGTTAAATCAACCGACAGTAGCAAAGTGAGTAAAGTATAAATTTAAGATAATCTGAAGCGAAAACAAAAATCAATATCTAGATTTTTTCATGTTGATTAAATCGATGATTTAATCGATGATTTAATTAAATTGATTAAATGAACGCCAACCCTGGGTTTAAAGCAACTGTGATTCATAATAAACTACGATAAATACGAGTTAATTGGCGTTTGAGAAAGCAGTCGACTTAAACAGAGGTAATTTCTTCTCCGGAATCAAATAACATAATATGGCTTGTAAAAAAAGTTAAATCTAAACATTTAATTGTAAAAAAGCGTCGAGTTCCATATGATACACTGGGAACGTTATTGATTGTGTTGCAATCGATTTTTTATCGTAGGAAATGTTACTATCTTTGAGGAGGATGTTGAAATGAGGAATAAAACGAATTAACTTCGTTTTTTGTTGTTCGGGAGAATCCCCAGGCTGTCGCTTATTCGGCACGGCCTCTACGTTGGAGTGGTTGAGGAACCTCCTCCCCCACCACTCACAGGGGAGCGGTACGGAAAGATGGAGCCGAAATACCCTGAGGGTGGTCACTGCCAGATTGTATTACGTCCTCAGGGGGTTTCAACGTCCGCCCTTTGTTTTAAATAATAATCTTTTTACGAATTGACGTTTTTCCTTCTAACTAATTATCGGAATTATTTTACCAATTATAGATGTGCGCCTCCGTAGTCTAATTGGTAGCACGTTGGACCACACATCACTACTACCTGTGTTCGAATCTCGAGAACGGGAGCATTTCTTTAACATTTGTTTACCTTCAACGTTTTTCTTTTGTTAATTAACGTTAGAACCTTCAGATCCACATTATACGTGATCCATCAATTGTTCTTATTCCTTTCGAGATTATAAAATTGCCATCGGTGATCGATATATTATATTTCATCATCGGTGATTTAAATTCGATTGTGTGCCTCTATTGATACCTATGATAGATATGCCTTGAGAGGGCAAGCAGCACACAGCCGTAGGGTACGATATGTCTGGTAACAGTCACTTACTCGGAAAATGTGCTGAATGACAGCTCATCTAATGCAGTGGCGGAAGCAGCTTCCCAAAAACATTTATTCATCATTATGGTGGTCGTGACGGGTGAGCATATACCATACTGCTGCCTTACTTGAGCCACTGAAATAGAACAGCATCCATTGGATTTATTTCATATATATATATATATAAATATATATAAATATATATATATATATATATATATATATATATATATATTGTGGTGCACCCTCCATATATATATATATATATATATAATGCCAAAAATAAATAATATCAAAAATTTACAATTCTTGCCTGATTGTTTAAACATGTCAGCTTGTTCCATCATATAGTCTTTCAATCCGTTGTTGCCCGAAGTAGCAACAACTTCTTTGGCTATTCGTGCTCCGGTTTCCGGGGAACATCTGGCCAAGTCTGTTATATTTTCGTTCAAACCCGAGAACTCTTTCACCAAATCCAACTTTAGCTTTTTCAGCAGGCCCAGATAAAACTGTTCCGCTGATGAACCGCAAAGTTTGCGATAAGCGGGCAGGAAGCACTTTTCCAGCGTATGCCTGTGAATAAAAACATACCCAGTTATTATATGTATAAATAAAACACACAATCAACACTTGATGTGTGACCAGCGAGAAATCGGGACTCCCCCTTTTCTTTCAAATCGAGAAGCATATCTTCTGTCGGATTGGGTACTGACCAACTTAGACACAAGCGAGCGAGGTTATCTCTTATCCCTGGAAGTTCTTGGGTTATGTGTGTATTTCCGTGGCCATGATACATCGAGAACATAACCTGGAGAAAAAGAAAATACGATCGATGTGTGGATGACCCTTGACACAACGGGACACTGTTGTTCTAAATGCGACAAATTGAATTTTCCTGACAAAACCCACTCCAACTGTGGACGTTATGTCGTTGGGACTGTCCTGACATTCGCCTTGCAACATAACCTTCGCCACATTGGCTTGTCCCACATCCGACAGACACTCTCCTGAGTTCTCATTGATAAGTGCTTCAAAGTAAAGCAACAAGGTCAGGTAAATTATGGCGAACGAACTCGTGAACGCGTATAAACGAATTATTACACCACGCGCGAAACTTTACGTACACAAATATATTTATACACAAATAAATTTATTAGCGGAAACATTTATAAGCATCACCTTCATTTACGTGTACTACGGTTATAACCCCCCCACACACACACACATACATACACACACACACACACACACACACACACACACACACATTTCCCATCTAAAAACTACTTTATGTAAGAATTTCATGTTGGAAGCCGTACCTTGTTTGCCTTCGTTGCACATATATGTATATGCGGTATCAAACATGAATTTATCAATTGCAAGACACTCATTAAGATCGAATCTGTTGATGCAGGTACGATAATTCTCATAATAACTACAGGTGAAAACAAAACATTACTTAAGCGAACAGTTCACATTCATTTCAAATTTTCAGGAATGATACAAATATGCTCACACAAATTATAAATGCTGTCACGATATGAACACGATCAACCACATATTAAATAATCCGTTTCATAGTGAATCGACTATAACTCGCCGGTGGTTGCCGCCATTTTGAAGCCAAACACAGACCGGATGATCGCGATGTCGGACGTCACTTAATAAAAGTGGTTTGTATAACTATGTTAACAAAGGTCAACCAAATTTGTAATTTCGGAACAAGAGCACACCCGTATACTCACCAAATTGTGTACAGGTCATGGGGCCCATTGTTTATCAGGCGATGGTAACGTTTCACTAACGGTTAATACTGGAAATCATCTTTCAGCAAATCATTTCATATTACACAGTGACTGAGAATAGTATTTCAGATGAACGATTGTGTCTTTCCAAAGGATTTAATACAATGTTTATCAGGATATAACCCAATGTTTGAGCGGAACCTTTTTTTTCCCAGATGAATGACACAACTGAGCCTTCGTTATTCGTGTTGACTCGTAGGGGATTTTCAATGGATTAAATAAATTATTTTAAAATTAAACCTTTAGCTGAATATAAATTGATTTAAATCAAGATCTTCAGAAGTTTTGGAAATATTATTTTTACTTGTACCTGGGAACCAACTATATATGTATATTATTAAATAAAGAATGTTATAACATTAGAGTATCAACACTCCCCTTGATATTTACACGTAGTAAACATCTGCACGAACGGCTGATTAAGAAAATAAAACAGTTCACTTTCATGATATCATGAACGTTACTTAGTTTAGTGGCATATATCAAAATGGATGAAGTCTATGCCATTCCTATTAAATGCTAAATTATGATCTGAAGATCATATACCTTTAATGGACTATAAATAAAATCTAAATATAGCTGGTAAATAGTTTATATACAGCTTTTAAGTAAGATATTTATCGCCGACTACACGTGTAAATCGCCATGCAACACAGTGATTCTTAGACTTCTAACCCGAGACCGTAGTGTGAAATTCAGCCGCATGGTGGCGCCTGGGTAAAACGATCGATCTATTGGTCCGAACAGCCTCGCATATTACTGAAATGGCTAAAGCAAACTATTATAGTGTATTATAGTTTTGTAACAAGAAGCGTCTACAGAACTGTTAGATTTATGTAGATGAACTGACATGTTGAACATGGGGACAGATAAGGTCAGAAGTAGGACTAAGACCATCTGTGACCTGACTTGATCCGGATTGAAATGGCTATATGATCATTGTGCCATCTAACATCAGAACATGTGACTTATTTCTTCTCTGTCGTACAATTGGAATTCCCAAAATCCTCAGTGGCGATCCTCCAGTAATTTGGATTATTTCCTTATATCTATGATACCAGGTAGAGTTCGTGATTATTATTGGGATAATTTTGGTTACTTTTATAAACATTATACATTTACAAAATATTATCTGATGGTGAACTTTTCCTTCCCTTAAAGGGCCACATGAAGTCCTTTATTTTTTTCATCGTCATGTCAACTATACAACAAAACAACTATACAACGCTTTGGTGATATATATAATCTTATTTCTTTGATGATCAGTGATTGTTTACATTAACATCTTATTTCGCAGTGTTTACGCATTTATATGTAAATTGGGGTTGAAGGGTGGGCTTTCGCAAATGATGTCATGTTAGAAAATTGCGCGGGCGTCGATGGGACGACTCGGGGGAAAAACTAAAGCCTTTAAAAATGAATCACAAGGGAGCAGAATATACACAGCTGTCCATATAGAAATTGAAAAACACAGTAAGAATGATTTTCAGTAGGTGGAAATGATGAATATGGATCTTGATTTAGAAACTTTGCGTCTATCAAACCAAAAACTGACATCCATGGTTTGATAGAGGATTGTTTACGGGAAAAGATGCATTCGTGCAAGCATCGGCAAAACATTGTGAAGTAGGTAAATCACAAAACTTGCACATTCCACTTCAAACATCGCATGACAATTATCGGTCGAACAGCCTATTTATCTTAATAATCATTATCAAGGTATTACATTACCTGCATACTCTGTCTAGGGCTTTATTAAAGTCGACCTTCTCGACGCGTTTTCCTTCGACGAGGCCGTACAGTTTTTGGATGCCACATCTTCTAATCTGATCCACTTCATCACTGTTACATATCCTGCCTCCGTTAAGGGTATCTGGCCATTTCCAAAATCTAGCAAAACCTTGAACAAATACGCGAATTCCAATAAAATTCATTCGTTTAGTCATTGTTCTCTCGTATCGTGGGAAATGCTGATGTACCATCGAAAAATGATGAAATTCATCTCTAACTGGGTTTATCATGGGAACATTTCCCGGAGCATTAAATAATAGTAGACAATTTCTTCGACGCACGCATGCGCAGTCCACATCTACTGAGGTTTGCGGGTC
The DNA here is from genome assembly GCA_025642065.1 of Paralvinella palmiformis. Classification (NCBI taxonomy): domain Eukaryota; kingdom Metazoa; phylum Annelida; class Polychaeta; order Terebellida; family Alvinellidae; genus Paralvinella; species Paralvinella palmiformis. The sequence goes on from JAODUP010000174.1 coordinate 682,969, forward strand.
AGTGAACCCATGTAGTAGCTTAGAACAAGAAATGTTATTCACTAATTGTTCGTAAATTTATGTTTTGGGGGATTCACAGAAGTAAATCGATATACAAGTTCTTGTAGCAGTTTCATTTTTTTTTTAATATAACGTAGAATTATTTTTACTAATAGATAAGATTATTTGTATTGGGAAAGTTGACAGTTTATTTTTGCCTGAAAATAAATCATCAAGTTGGGAACTGTAAAAGACATGTTATCAACAGATGAAACATATTGTGGTCTCCGTGATATCACGGTTGGTGAAAGAATGTTTTTATCATATGGTTCAGCGAACCCGGTGAAACGCAACCCGCAAAAGGACGTTCGTTAGATGGCGCAGTCGTCGCGGAAATTGTCTATCACACTAACGAAATGTTCGATATCTCAAACAACATTGGTGTTGTGAATATATACATATATTACTTATAGGTGCTGTGTTTGCATTTATGTGTGTGTTTGTGTGTGTGTGTGTTTGTGCGAGTCTATCTCTCTCTCTCTCTCTCTCTCCTCTCTCTCTCTCTCTCTCTCTCTCTCTCCGTGTCTGTCTATCTGGTGAGATATTAAAAGTTCTTTTTCTATATTCAGTATCCCGTTGAATGAACGTAAACAACTTGTTTACTAGTTAAATAAAGTTATAATTACCATATTTAGTTAAAATTGATAGCACCTCCGGGAGTTGTATTGCTGTTGACATCACTTCATCGCGGGTATCATGTAATGTCTGCACAGGTGCTTCATCGCCATCATATGCAGCAAGATTAGAACTAATATATATATATATATATATATATATATATATATATATATATAAACATACAAATTGTGCTCCGCGGGGACTATAAAGCTTTAAACTAAGAGTATAGAATAATAATTATATTTTTTTAAATAATGAGTAAGCAGCATAGTTCCAACCATATCATATTCATCACCGTTTAAGGTTTTGCGAACCCACAAACACATATATTCGTGTGTGAGTGCGTGCGTGTGTATGTGTGTGTGTTCATTAAACCAAAACTTTACTGAGAGCTATAAGAAATCAATTAAAACTGGGTGGGACCTTAACCCCCCCCATAAGATGCTATCACCTTGCGAATGTATATGTTTGCGCACGCTCTCTCTCTCTCTCTCTCTCTCTCTCTCACACACACACACACACACACACATATATATATATATACACACACACAAAACACACACACACACACACAACACACATACGACATGCGGACTTTAAAACGAATTTTTGCGAACACAGAGATAAATAAAGAAACACACACATGTTAATTAAAAAGAAACTTCACTGAGAACTATATAAATGAATGACTTTATTTTTCTGAACTGTAATACAGTTACTGTGTGCAAAGTATATGTTTTAAATAAAAGTCATGATGTGCTTAACGTTTTAATTGCAAAAAGCGATTTTGTTATTTTCTTTTTCGTTCTGTGAATGTTACTATTAGATAGTTGAAGATTTATGTTGGTGTTTAGTTGTTCTTTGATTGGTGAATAACATGTAATTTGTTTAGATATATTAGTAGATAGTTAGTTGGCTCTAATCTAATCAATTAGATTTAGCAGTTCATTGTTCATTGTTGTGTACAAATAAGTTACCTTTTTTAGAAGATAAATACATTGTTTTGTCATCTGCAAATAATATTGACTTAGTTAGGTTTAAACATCCTTGTCCTTAAAGGTTATTAGTATATACAACGAAAAGCAATGGTTCAAGTACAGAACCAAGTGAAACCTCACTCTGTATATGGATTTACTGATCAGTATACGTAGAGGTGTTGCAACGTTTTCATTTATCAATTTTTAGGAAATAAATTCTTTAGTTATCATGACCAGCCCTCCTTTTAGGTTTTAGAAGTTACAGAATTTCGTAAATTTCATTAGGGTCTGAGGGTGTTATAAAAAACAACTGTGTAGATTTTTCGTGATATACTGTTATGTAGACGGTAACTGGAATTATTTGTAGGTTCAGGTATTTCATTTGCATTTGTTTGTGTTTTGGTGAAGTAATTGCGAAGGTTAACAGCTATTCCTTTAGAATAAGCTGTTTTTCTCCTTAGTTGTAAATGTTTGAGGTATATTTGTTTTGTCATTAGTCCTACTTGTTATATTTTGTATTGGTTTCCATGTATTTTATACTATTTGTAATAGCGATATATTTTAACTTTTTATATTTTGGTACCTTGTATAGGTTTTGCATGTTTTATCAGTACGTAGGCATTTGTTGAATAATTTCGTGCATGATCGTGATGGTGTTAATAGCTCTATGTGAAGTTTAATACATTAATAATTTGGTAAGACGCATTTGAGAAGGGATAAATGGAAACACCAATCATCCAATACAACATCAACCCTGATTTGTATGATTAATTTGTTGTGTATATTATAGTATATATTATGAAGAGCTTAAATAAATGTATCCTCATACATGTCACTAATATTTGATATTTTATAAGTGCACAACACAAACATAGGCATTTTGAGTGACGAGGGGATGGATTTTGGAAACGAAATGATTTAAATAAAAACCAAAAATCCCATTTAATATTTGTTTAAATCATGATTTAATCAACCCCGTCACAATGTTAAAGGTCACATGACTGAATCTAGGTCATATTATCTTAATACACCCGATCAATGTTAAAAATAATTAAATATGGCAAGAACAGCTTCGAGTATGTTTCTGCATTTTATTAGAATCAATTGTAAACGTGCCCTATCGGTAAATAAATCTTAATGGTAGACTAAGTGAGTGCTGAATGATGAACACTGAAACGTGACCGTAGTGCAATATTAGAATATCAAATATGTAAAGATTGATGCTAGATCTAATATTTTCATCATGAATCTTTCATAATTAATCTTGTTCGCAAATGCAGGAAAATAATAATTATGATTTTGATAGCGCCTTTACACTAAATCATAGAATATACAGTATGTGATACAATTAGCAAGTAACAGTCTATGATTCTTAATGTACATGCAGGTAGATATTCATGATGATCTAATAGATTTTGTCAATTAAATAGGATTTGCTGCAAATGTTAAATTGAAAAGAACTTTCCTCGCCTCACACCCTCCCACTCCTCCCGCCCTCACACACATACACGCACGCACGCACACGCACGCACGCACGAACACCGATCATAGCAATTTATGGGACATAAATGGTCTATTTTGAATGACAACCAGTCTCTGTTCCATAGCATCTATGTGTCCACCCTAAGTTATACTGGCCGAAGGCCCAAGTAGCCACCCAAAGGACCAAGCTTTAAAGCCCGCGCCGGACATTTGTTAAGCTTGTAACAAATAAAACGCACTCACCTACAAGACACGTCAAAAGAATACACAAGATACCACTATACTGGAGACAGGTTGAACCCATTATTATTCTTTATATCCTGTTTGCTATTTATCTGTTTCCCTATTGCGAGTATTGGACTCTTGAGACGGACAGAGAGAGAGAGAGAGAGAGAGATCAGTTGTTGGCTTATATATATAAGACTTCCACAGCAACTTCACCGCTGTGTCACGTGATCATATGCTGCAGGTGGTTGGCAAAAGAAAAGAAGACGGCGGCCATTTTCGTTGTGTTTACACTTTATAATAGTACGAATATACAATTATACATATACACTTGGTGGTGTCGTATATTGTTGTGGGGTGTACTAATTCGGCGCGTGGATAGTTCGTTGTACTTTCACCATATTCCCAAAGAAGAGAAACGACGACAACTTGAACTGAATACGATGAAACGTAAACTTTGATATCCGACCAACAATTACCGAGTTTGTGGATGGCATTTCATTTCAGAGCTGAACCTTATTAATTACTAGCATTGTAATTTACCAGTGATAACTTGTTACCTGTTGACATTTGGGGTAGAGCCCCCTGGCTGTCGCCTATTGAGCACACCGAATATAAGTCATACGTTCTGGTGACAGTCGTGTAAACATAATTTGTTGCAAGAGAGACTTAGACCGTCGCTATGTCGGTCATATGTACGTCTAAAGATCATATCAGTACCTACTGTGTATGGCTAGCTGTCAGTACCTACTGTGTATGGCTAGCTGTCAGTACCTACTGTGTATGGCTAGCTGTCAGTACCTACTGTATTTCGCTAGCTGTCAGTACCTACTGTGTATGGCTAGCTGTCAGTACCTACTGTGTATGGCTAGCTGTCAGTACCTACTGTGTATGGCTAGCTGTCAGTACCTACTGTGTATGGCTAGCTGTCAGTACCTACTGTGTTTCGCTAGCTGTCAGTACCTACTGTGTATGGTTAGCTGTCAGTACCTACTTGTGTTTCGCTAGCTGTCAGTACCTACTGTGTATGGCTAGCTGTCAGTACCTACTGTGTATGGCTAGCAGTCAATACCGACTGTGTATGGCTAGCTGGCTCTGTCACTCGAATGACCCAGACTAGGCTGAGGCTACTAAAGGGCGCCTCCGTGGCCTAACTGGCAGCGCGGTTTGGCCACAGATCTATAGCACCTGGTATGTCAGAAGGGTGTTTCATCTTTCAATTCGCTTCATGATATTTTCAGGTAATGTGTATTAAATTTCAGTTAGCCATACACGTACTACCTGAATATTTCCCAATTATACAGATTAACTGTAACACACACACACACACACACACATACGCACGCACATAATCTTTGTATAGCTGCACGGTATAAAGTCATGTATATTTGATTATCATAGGCATAACAATGACAATGATAAAACATACATTGCCCGTGTCAGAGATTGGGGTTCGTGTTTTCTTTTACTAATTTTGTAATATTTGATATAAAGGGTTAGTGACAAGTAGGTCACAGAATTTATTGGATTTGTATGCTTATGAGGTATTTGACCCTCCAGCAAATATCACAAGGCATATTATGCTGCGGTTGAGAAAGTTCCGTTTTCTATGCGTGGAGACCATATTTCCCGGTCCCTGCATTCAAGAAAAGTTGATCTAGAGCTATATATTCCGTGCACTATTTGCGTCTTTGGAGGCACGCCGTTTAGATGTTTGGCCTGGTTATCCAGCATTTAAATGACTGTAGCAGACACAGTACGCTCTTAAAGCATGTACTCCTGACTCAGGAATAGAAACACTGCATCGCATCTCGAGCGGTGGCATTGGACACAGCTCGCGCGGTTGGTGGGTTTTATATAACAACTTATATAATTCACCTTGGTTGTATGTGGGAATAGAATTATCTTTCCTAGGTCCAGTTATGTCCAGTTTGTACTATGACATTCAAGATTAGCTCTAATCTGCTTGTCATAAATAACATTTAAGAACTACAATAGTTAGAATAGCATAAATTAGGTCAGGTTTGAAAATGATAGCATAGTTCAAACAGTACGGAAGCTATGACGCGCTATTACGGTCTGCTTCAGCGCAGATGTCAGTCTTTTAATAGTAATTAAGATAAACAGTTTTAATAGTAGTCGCTTCATGACGCCTGCCCGTTGTAAAAACTGATCTTTGAAGACAGTGACAATTGGGTTATATGGTTTATATAGTATTACTTTGAAGAAGGATACAGCAATTAAAAAATAGCTATAAATAGGGCTGCTTAGATAATTAAGCTAAACCTTCTCACTACTGCCGTGATCTGACTTGGGTGTTTTACTCCCAAACTCCACGGCTGTAGGTGATTCGTATTTTGATTTTGCTTGGCGGCTTAGGGACTGGTGAGACATTACACATGTCTCAGCAAGAAAAGTCGCCACTCTGGATTCAGTCCCCTGAAGAAACGTCCAGAATTTGAATTCACGGTTCGAGATTCTCTGTGCCTGTGCCTTATTATACACAGCTAAAACACACACACACACACACACACACACACACACACACACACGCACACACGCACACGCACACACACATATATATATATATATATATATATATATATATATGATTTAATATTTAATTTCTTCAACATATGAAATTGAACAACAACATTTTATGTTGTTCAGGACAGACATGTAATAACTAAACATATATTTGAATACAATTTCCAACTTCAAAGGTCCAACAGCTGTGGTTCAATATATATATATGTGTGTGTGTGTGTGTGTGTGTGTGTGTGTGTGTGTGTGTGTGTGTGTGTGTGTGTGTGTGTGTGTGTGTGTTACAGACACATATGATCGGGAACCTAAAGGGGAACCAGCAAGACTAATTTATTTACTGGACTGCCATCCTGTGTTGTGTTTGTCTAGTTAGTTGGCCACTGGACCACGGTTCTGCCACCATCAGCATCTCTCTCCCATTGAAGAAACTACGTGTTAATCTACTTTACCAAGGTCTTTCTTACTGATTTGATATATCGGTTGGCCATGGCCTTCGAGCACTAGCCAAACGTTTACCCTTTTCATGCAATGGCCTGAAAAAGACCAGATGTTCCATAACATGCCAAACGTTTTTCGTGAGCCCTACAGTAACTGTTCTGTTGTAATAGAATGTACAGAAGTTTTATTGACTGTCCAGGAAATATATCCAAGCTCGTTCGATTTAAATCACTGATTTAAATTATTTGTACGATGATAATATGTCTGTAAAGACCCTATAATTTAAACAATAATCATTATTAAACCGTGAAAGCAACCCTGAAGAGGCGTGTTTTTAGAAAGGATTAAAACAATTAAGAGACGAGGCATTTCCAATATCTGCCAGTAACCTATTCCAGAAAGTGGGCGCTACAACACTAAACACACAATCACCATACGATTCGAGCCTAAACACAGGAACCTCCAATACTATCTGGCGGGATGACATAGGTTTTCCGGATGACTTTCTAATGGACAACAAAAATCCACACAGGTATTTAAGTACCATATCATTGATAGATTTATAAGTTATTAGTAAAATCTTGAAATGGATACGCTGTCTAACATGATCACATATCGAGTATATTTGTCTCTATGCGAGTTGTACTATTCTGAATTCGCTGATGGCGTTTGATGTTATAATCAGATATGCCATATAACAGGGAGATATAACAAAGACATGGATTACAGTTACAAGAAAGTAGGCAGCTCGGCATACTAATGTGACATATTCATGCATGTTAATACATTGGACCAAAAATAACCCCTAGATTTTGTATTAACATATTAGGGGTAATCGAAGATGCACCCATCTGTAATGGTGGTGTCCTTAGGGATTTAGCACAATGTGGTGATGCCAAATACATAATATTTGTTTTATTTTAATTTAATCTTAGAAAACATTAGCCATCCGTAGCCGAATATCAGCAATATGATGTTCTAAATTCTTCAAGGAAGAGGAGAAATGTAACTCATTGTCGGGATCCTGTGATATGTTTAGCGGTGTATCATCAACATACAAGTGCTATTTCATTGGTTAGTGATTAAATATCTGATCATATTGGTTTAGGCTCAGTGCTTTCTCAATATTTTTAAATGATTACAATTCAATGGTAGATTTATCAAGATTGCGGGGAGATTGTTTTGCTGTCTGGGTAGTTGGCATAATTAAGTTCAGCAAAAATTGTTTGCATCCAAACAGTTCTGACACAGTGTAAAATGAATCGCAGTATGTGGTGCATTGTAAATAGAGACTAGCCAAACCAGCAATTCATGCCAAGAATGATTGTCAGCTTGCACGAACTTGACCTATTTATATCCCTAGGGACGGGAAAACCCAAGAAAGCTGGGAGGGCGATAAAACCCAACAATTAGAGAGATCACCGAAAATTGAATTCCAAATCCAACCATTGTTGAAACACATAATATGAATTAATACATTGGGTCACCAAATTCCATCAAGGAAAGGAAATATCCAACGTTCTGGTAATAAAGAATTGTCGCATAATGCATGAATAATGAATCTAACCTCTAAATGATTCAACAGGATACTGAATAAAAAAAAACCTTTTCGTGCAGGAACGTGTAATATTTTGTCAGTATTTCAGTTGTGTACTGTCATAGGATCTGAGTGTTACAGCACTTCTACTGCAGTTGTAATAATCTCAAAGTAAATTACTTTATAAGTTATATTTACAAGCATCTCCTAATTGCTCTATCTTTTTCCAAAGTATCGATCTAAAGATAAATTTGGGCAACAGAAAGTTATCATGAAATGACAATTATTTAAATCAAAATAAAACTGTCATCGTGTGCGTTTGCGTGTCTACATGCATGTGTGCGAATCACTTTAAGACAATCTTTGGAGATCAACACAATAAAAAGAGTCAAGTGAAGCCAGGCCGTCACCGTAATCTATTTGCCTTTCATATCAATCCTTCGCTCTGACATCTAAATTATTCATGATTGCTTAAGCGTTACAACCGGTCTTTGTTCGCTTATGCTTAGCTGCCGGGTGTGTTTTGCCAACCAGTGTAATGCGTATGCGCGAAAATTACGTCACGTGTTGGTATACATGAAACATCACGTGTTTGTTTGTGTGTGTGTGTGTGTATATATATATATATATATATATATATATTTATATATATATATGTTTTTTATATATATATATATATATATATATATATATATGCCGCATGATATTTGCTGTTAATTAATTAGGTGCATTCTGTATTGAACAAATCAAATGAAACGTATCATTATCAATCAAGTCACTAAATAAAGATGTGATTGTGTTTTAGTAACCTCTCAGAGTAGCTAAAGGATCCTTTCAGCACTTTTGATCGGTCCTCCCGCTGAATTAAATTCCTGTGTTACCCGAGCTTGGGGGATGTTTTTTTTGTGTTTTTATTTTAGGCCCTAAAAATAATAGGACGCACCTCCAAACCATTGCCGAATATAGACTATTCTTAGTACTTAAAATGTGTCAGGTCAGTGTCAATTGTTTGACAGAACTAGAGCGTCTCGGTTGGGAGGGACCAGATCTCCAGGGTTCACGAAACCGTTTTGGCTATTTTTCTTAGGAAACAGATTCTTGAATTTCGTCTTTATGGAAAGCGTACGCATTCGTTGCCAACTTAATGCTACAGAAAGAAGTAAAGAAGATAACAAATACCTATGAGACGTTGAATAAGCATATCTTTTTGAGTTTCAGTGTGTGTGTGTGTGTGTGTGCGTGTATCATACGAACGCCAAACACAGATGGTGGTATTGTCGCTGCTAGGTAATTGCTGATATATATGCTGTTGTTTAAAATGCTACCCTGGCGACTATCGTTTTGTTAGAAATGAATCGGTGAGCGGAATGTTTCACAGTATTTGTCTACCTGTGTTTTTTTAATACTAAATTTGACAGCTATGAAAGAAAAATGAAAATGGTTATTTCCGACGCATCGCTCTATTCATAATTGTTTATTCACACACACAACACACACACACACACACACACACACACACACACGCGCGCGCGCACGCACGCACACACACACGCACGCACGCACACACACACACACGCACACACACACGCACGCACGCACACACACGCACGCACGCACGCACTCTTGGCACGGTATGAAGTCATGTATATTTGATTATCATAGGCATAACAATGATATTTCATGTAATGCTATTTAACAATTTCGCGATGAGATACTTCTTTTTACCCATGGCTCTTTAGAGTCTGTTGATTCTAGGTAGGAGTCATCACTGAACAGTGAGATGTTGACCACATCATCATCTGGATCATCTAAATATCTCTGACGTGTAGTGTCCACTGACAGTGAATGGTCCATGTCCATTATGCCATAATCCACATTTGTTCGCATCTTCAAATGGCTAGAATTGAAGTAATCCTGCATGGGAATCAAAAGATGTCTCTTTAGAATATTGATGATCATGGTAAATTTTGCCTTTATCACCAGCAAAGTTCAATACTCTGATAAACATGTAAAAAAAACACTTAAGAATTAAGAGTGGGGAATTATCCAAAATTGTCATTATGGAGGGGGGAATTGTCCAAGTGAATTAATGTCCAGTGGGGAATTGTCCAGATGCGAATTGTCCTGTTGGGAATTGTCTGAGTGGGGAATTGTCCTGGATTCGATCTGACTTGGGTGTTTTACTCCCAAACTCCTCGGCTGTAGGTTATTCGCTTTTTGTTGATTGGCGGCTTAGGGACTGTTGAGATCATTACACATGTCTCAGCAAGAAAAGTCGCCACTCACGGTTCGAGATTCCCTGTGCCTGTGTCTTATTATACAGAGCTAAAACACACATTGCCCGGGCCAGAGATTGAGGTTCGACTTTTCTTTTCACCATTTTTATATCTTTGGAGGCACGCCGTTTAGGTGTTTGACCTATTTATCCAGCATTTAAAAGACTGTAGCAGGAACAGTATGCTCTTAAAGCATTATAAGTACTCTTGGCTCAGGAATAGAAACACCGAATCGCATTTCTAGCGGTGGCATTGGACACAGCTTTGTTTGTTTGTGTGTGTGTGTGTGTGTGTGTGCGCACGCCCGCGCGCGTGTAGCTGACTGAGCACAGCCTCTGGAAGGAGAATAAAAAAATATATTATATATGATAACTGATTTTATTGGGAGGTGTATGGATCTTTCTTCAGTAAAGGGGTAATAATGTCTGGGATGTTGGACGGATAATTGGTACATTAGTAGCTGTCGGCAGGTGTATGTACACAGCTTGTTTGTTTTGTTGTTCGGGGAGAATCCCCAGACTATCGCTTATTCAGCACAGCTTCTATGTTGGAGTGGTTGAGACACATACTCTCCCACCAGTCACAGGGGAGCAGTACCGAAATATGGAGCCGAAATACACTGAGGGTGGTCACTGCCAGAGTGTTTTACGTCTTCATGGTGTCTTTAACATCCCCCTTTATTTTTAATAATTCCGTGTAGACGACAGCACCATTTAACGTGGTCATCCACCCACGATGTTGTGAGCCGAGAAATTAATCTTTGAAAAAGTAAATCTTTTAAAATGACCCAGTGAAAAGTTTGACCAATATAATGAAAAAACGTGATAGTAATTAACAATATGTTTAAATTGTTTGATCTCAACTACTGAAGGGATTATTGCAATTGGAGAGCCTTCAGTCAATCATGACATAATATAATTGAAGAGCCTGATAGTAATTAGTAATATTTATAAATTGTATGATCTTAGCTACTGATTTGATAAATGTAATTGAGAACCAACCAATGTAGCTACTTATATTCCATGATCAATAATTCAGCAGTTCATTGTGAACATAAAAAGAAAGTACATGTAGCAAGTGTCACATGGAGTGCTATACATATGGTTAGGGTCTGGTCTATTAGCATTCATTCTTATGACAATCATGGAAAAGTTATAGAAAATCACAGGGACGGTCAAAAGCTTCTGCGCGAAGGATATATGTACACGAAAAAGAATACATATAAGTCCACAGTGCGATGGAAATGCTCCAACAGGGCTTACTTTTCTTGCAAGTGAGCAGTGACCACGGATATTGAGATCCAGACAATGACGCGCATCGTCCCACACATTAATGACCCAAATCCCGACTCTGTCGCAGCTAGTAGGCTGAAAAGCACAATGAAGATCAAATGTGGTAGATCACGGGGTACGCGCCAACCCATATACTCGTGGAAACTACGGCAACTGCTACAACTGAGTTTCGTGCTGCTCTAGGCAACCCCGAAGTTGTCAAACGTACCCTACGTCGGGAGCGCGCCAAGCATCTTCCCCAAAGTCCAAAATCACTTCAAGACTTGTGTTTGAGACTGATGAGGGACTAAGATATCTGGGTCATTCGGATGTCTGGTACATGGATAGAACATTTCACTCCGCTGAGCTCATGTTCCACCAGCTGTATGTCACTCGTGCGCCGCTCGGAGATTCGTCGATCAGCTGTGTGTATGCATGTTTTATGCAACAAGAGTATGAAGAACTGTTACAATCGATCCAGAATAAGTGTCAGGTGCTGGGTTTTCAATCAGATCCATCAAATGTGATCACCAACTTCGAAATAGCCATCATCAATGCTGTTGGTTCAACGTTCGGCCCACATACCAAGTCAAAGCTGCTTCTATCACCAGACGCAGAACATGTGGAGGAAGATTCAGAGTCTGGGACTTATATATCTGTATCGGAAGAACCACGATGTAAAACCTTTCTATGGCATATTGGATGGTTTAGCATTTTTGCCAATAGGTGATGTCGTTCCCGTATTCAGTACTTGAGGGAAAACACACCAGATGGACTCGAACCATTAATCGACTACTTCGACAGGACATATATCTCTGGTCAGTTTCGCCGTATCCAACTACCAACACAATCAGATGGGACTGTTCCTCCCACCAGTATGCGTCGATCGCCTCCAACCTATGCTCCAGAACTCTGGAATGTCCATGACATCACACTATTGAATGGATCTCGAACCTACAACGTATATGAAGGCTCGAATAATGCCTTTACAAACTTATCGGACATGCTCACCCAACCATCTGGCGTGCGCCATAGACGGTCTTCGAAATGACCAGGCAATGGCATCCACACTGTTACTGCAGGACAACAGGGGTGATCTCCAGCAAAACGTGTACGCCGTAACACTGTCAAACTACAATCCAAACTCATGTATTTATACGCAGGCCGCCGAGATGGTGTTAAGTTAATGAAGGATACCCCGAAAGGCATCGGCCACTGTATCAGATGGAAGTAGATCTAAATGTTATCTAATGAACTGTCCCCTATGCAAGTGTATGAAACTCTACGCAACTATATAATATCATACACAAGCATAAATAAACTCCAATACTTTATATATTTGGTATCAATTATTTCAATATGTTCTTGTTATTTATTATACAATAAGTTACAAGAAACTCGGGCTTATTTTCCAAAAAAAAGGGAAGGCGTTTAACTGAAGGGTTTAGACCGAGGGATGTTTTGACGGGGGGGGTTTTGATGGAGGGAGTTTTGACTGGAGGGGGTTTTCATCGGTTATCCACACACGGGGATCGGCTACATTCTTCGGGAATAGATTAGATGAAATGAATTGATTTTCCCTCTTTTACGTGAAGAATACAGCGACCAAGCGACAGCAGGTACGGTGAGGAATTTAGTTAGGCTCTTATTTCCAACAAGAACGTGAAATTATTTCAGTAATACACAAAATGGCTGACATATTAACACTCAAGAGCAACTGTAATCCGCGTCAGTCTAGGACGGGTCATGTGACGTCGGAGCGGCTTGACTTCTTCTCCTTCCTGCCCTCGAATTTGGCATCCGGTGAAGCCATAATGGCGGCCCTCCAGTAATTTGGAGTATTTCCCTATATCTATGATATCAGGTATAGTTCGTGATTAATATTGTGGAATTATTTAAGAAATATTATCTTAGGGTGAACTCTCCCTATAATTCAGGCTTAGCATCACTGAGCCTAAGGTTATTGGCATGCACCGATTCAGGAAAGATGGCGATTCACGATTCTGGTTTGGACACGATAAACAATCTCCGGAGTGGTGTACGACTATACGGAGAACGGCGTAACACTCGACACCGAATCCGGTGTAGGACAACCGATATATATAATACGATATCAGATAACCAATTCAACCAGGAAACACCCTTCACTGGTGTCTTGTTGTGATATATTGGATAGATAAGATTGGAACCACTGAACTGCTACTACTGTGACATGTTGTTTCAAACGACCTATTAGCAGCGAATGATCTACTCTGTCAAAAGTGGCAGACATTTCCAGGAAAACCACTAACGCGGGTTTCAAAGAATTAAAGTTGCCATGGTGTCCTGCCTTTAAAAGAAACCGTTTCCCATCCTTCTCAGGCTCTCTCTCTTCCTCTCCCCCCACCCCTCTCTCTCTGGCACATTTAGCCTACCATGTGCAAAAGTGACAGTAAAACACAAATCATCATAATCTGCTCTTGTCCAGATTATGAAATTCGTCAACTTAATACGTCGCCATCATTTTCCGATTTACAGTATATATATATATATATATATATATATATATATATATATATGAGATTATACATGTTTCGTTTATTATTATTATTATTATTATTATTATTATTATTATTATTATTATTATTATTTTATTATTGTTTCTGTTGGTGATGGTGTGGCTTATCCTGCTCTTAATTGTTACAAGCATAAAAGCTCCACGTAAACATCGTAGTCCCAATCATAGTCCCCCCCCTCCCAACCAATGTCACATTCACCGCCGCTTAAGATTCTTTTGTCGGATATTTTTACGAACAAACAAACAAACAAACAAACAAACAAACAAACAAACAAACAAACAAACAAACAAACAAACAAACAAACAAACAAACAAACAAACAAACAAACAAACAAACAAACAAACAAACAAACAAACAAAACAAACAAACAAATAAATAAACAAACGCATTTTCTTTTATTTATATAGATATACAAATACATTTTAGGGATGGATATAGTAGCAGTAAACTAAATGCGATTTCACGTGTTTGATAGGTCTCCTAAATAACTGTTATCGTCGTTGTTATTGTTTGTATATTTTTTCTATCCGTCATGATCAGAATCATTTTCATCATCATCAGTATCATAATTATCATTATCATCATCATCATCGTGATCATCATCACTATTACAGTTATCATTTTTAATCCACTTGGTGGCATCAACGGCGGCTGGTTCCCTTACACTGTATGTCGAAGGCTTTTTTAAATACACCCAACACCTGGTCGATTACATTTCCCAGAGATTTCATTGTGTATTTCACATAAACAAGTAATCTTGAACAGGTACTCTCTCCCTTCTTTAATGACCTGGAAGCTATTTTACTGAATGCCTTATTCAGACACGTCATATTCGGAAATGATCTGAAATATACACATTGTTGTGTCGTTATGTTCATCAATTCATGACGCTGTGGTAAACCGAATGAAATTAATTATGTGTGAGCGAGCTATGTATTATATATATATATATATATATATATATATATATATATGCGTGTGTGTGTGTGTGTGTGTGTGTGCACGTGTAATTGCACTGGCTCAGACCATTAAGACACAAACATCCTGTAAAAATCTGTCCCTCCGCATACACAAATCTAAACATACATAAACTAAGCCCCTACAATATCTATATATATCGGATATAAGAAGGGTGCTTTCTCAACAGATCCGGTATGACCACCGCCGTACATGTGTGCTTGCTTACTGAAGAGGTATGCCATTACATATTTGCTGAGCATCCATGTACCAGCGAAAACCCTCCAAGATAAACTGGTTTTCCAGGTCCGGTATGGTGATTCCGCATTCGGTGATGCTGCTAACGACTGAAGATATCTCTTCTGGACATAGTAGCAAATCGTCTGTAAAACACATTATCATAAGCAATCTTTGACTGGGAGATCAGTTAGGCATAACTCATTGACACACACACACACACACACACATCAACACACACACACACACACACACACACACACACACACACACACACACACACACACACACACACACACACAACACATATATATATATATATATATATATATAATACATACATACACACACACATACACACACACACACGCACACGCATATATATATATATATATATATATATATATATACAGTCTTAGAATTTCAAGTTGAGATATCATAGACAATGGGGCTTTGATGTTTTGAATCATCATAGCCCGATCCTTTTTTTCATAGACCAATGATTTTTTTGTGGCGGAAGAAACAGCTTTGTGCATGGTGCTCATTTCATGTGATTTTATTGTGTCGAGTTTAAAATTTGAAGTACCATTAACCCAAACTTTAGAGTGTTCCTTCAACTTTAATAGCCTTGAATCTACATAGTAGACATTCCACCTCTTCCTTTACAAGCCACTGGCACTGCCGCCCGACCCCCCAGTGGGACTGCCATTCACGTCTTCTCTTAGTTCCGTCGTATACCTTTCACTTGGCCTTCTTACTCAAATTAGAATTTGTGTATCTTATAAGACAAGCTCAAATAGTGAAGTGGTTAGAAAAACTGTCCATTTAATTCAAGCCAAGTTTTTTTGTTTTCGCCAGATGGCAGCACCATCAACATGGCTAATAACAACAAGCTCAAAGGAGGGACTAACAACTACTCCAATATCGCCTTTTACAACCAAGGCGATAAATTGGCCTAGTCTACAGACAACCGCGGTTTATATAAGTCAACAAGATTATTTGTGAAATGTGTCAAAAAGATTTGTTCACTTTTCATTAGCCTGTGACTGCGTTGGTGGTAATTTTATTTTGTTTAGGCCTACGTTTTTTAAGGGAAAAAGCATCATAGACCAACGGTCTATGGTAAATCCTATCAACATAGCCCGACCGAATTTATCATAGCCACGGCTATGGGTCTACCGCTAATTTCGCACACTGTATACACTATGTTGTCAGCGGAGGACTTAATCCCTGAACAAGTTGATAGGGGCTAGGGGGAGGAAACGCGTTTGGACATAGTATTCTGCAACTTGAAAGATTTCTGAGGCTATGAACTAATCACAGTCGGTGATCACATTTATCGTAAATAAAAGTTTTCACGGCACAGTTAGTTAGAGCGTAAAGCTAGTAAATGAAGAGTTGCGGGTTCTAGGCTTCAGAGTTGCACTGCTATTATGTGGCGATTTGATGGCGAACAGGTCCCAACTGCTAAAATCAGGTTTATAAATATGGTGAATTCTTGTGGTGTCGTTGGTTGCATAAGCCGTGAGCGTGGAATTAATACAAAAGGAATATATTTTCATCGGTAAGTATAATGAAAACATTTATAATAGCTATTAAAGCATTTTTTGAGGGAAATTAAGCTTAACTATTATTATATTTAGCTTATTCGACACCTCCCGGCCGGTCCCTGGGGTTTCATTCCAACTAAACTAGATCTACAGACTTGCATAAAACGACATTTACATATTTGATGGCATATAATTGGACACAAGTAGATTATCTGTACACACAAAACGATAATGCACACATCACAATCAATGTCCATATTCATAGGTTCAAAACTCGAAGCGCAGCCTCTTTAACGTTAATTTTTTCCCCTAACTTAAGTCGGCACTGTTTGGTCATGGCGGCCCAATCAAACACCACTGAGTGTTCGGACTAGTTTTCTTTCAGGTCAATGGTGGCGACTCGTTCACTCAGCCGCAACTGAAAACCTGACAGGACGTGATGGCTATGTGTGTGAGTAACGCTTTGCGTCTATAAGGCAGCATGCGTTGTACGCTCCCTTGGGAGTTGAGATGTGTGCTAGCTTGAAGCAGGTCTGAGTCAGGGATAATAATAGTGTAGATCAGCTATTTAACTGGATAGGACGCTATATAAATGATTAGTTTCCGAGTAGTATTTACGTCTTTAGCAAGACAGTAAATCCAACTTCACGACCTTCACCTTGGCTATACTAAAATGACTGGAAACAAAGGCGTGGTACTGGACATTTGGTGACTCGGATTCTGAACCACTTCACCCCAGAGAGGTCGTCATTCATTTGTTTAAACACGAGTGGTGTAATCTCCTCGTGGTTAACTAACGGCGACTAATAAGTGTTATATAACAACAACAACAATAATAATACCGCTAATAATACTACTACTGCTACTAATAATGATGATAATAATAATAATAAAACTACTAATAATATTAATAATCATGATGACGATGCTGTACCTGCTGATGATAATCATGTAAATGTTGTATGTACGTTAGATAAATCGTTCTATTATCCTTACCTAAGTGTTCCGTCAGATTCTTGTAACTATTCAGAAAAGAAATCAAGTCGATCTTCGATTCCTCAGGACAATCCTTCACGGGGGTATTATAACAATGGGCAAACCTTTCAAACGCGCTGAAAATCACAGTGACAGCTCTCGTTTAAAGACAATTGATACCACCAATGGACATACTTAAGCAAAGGGGAATCTTTTGAGGCAGGCAAAAGCGTTTCAGAATAACATTACTTCCCTCCAATCACAAACCCCATCCCTACCCAATCCTCAACTCGCCTCCACCTAGCAATGAACCTATTGATGGGAGAAAATATAATACATCATTATAATTAAGATCTTGCATAATATCACATTTTTCAGTATAAAACAGCAAAATGTGATTATCGATCACTAATTATTCTAAATGTGCATAATATGTACATATCATTGTTTATGAAATAAAGACGAGAAATATGATGCAATAAATAACTGTATAGCTAAATTCGGTTATTAAAAAATGGACATCGCAAAATAATAGTTTAGTTTAAAATGGTCAGATGGTCAGATCAAACTTTTTTTTATCTCCATCGTAAACAACTGAAATATATATTTAACGAAAATTGTTAAGATAACATAAACTCGATGTAAACTGTGCTGATTA
Source organism: Paralvinella palmiformis (assembly GCA_025642065.1). Lineage (NCBI taxonomy): Eukaryota > Metazoa > Annelida > Polychaeta > Terebellida > Alvinellidae > Paralvinella > Paralvinella palmiformis. Next base: position 701,311 of record JAODUP010000174.1, read on the forward strand.
TAAAGAAATTCATTTTTTTGGCAATTAGTCCAGCGACCGATATGCGACCGTTATGATACTCGCTATCATACAACCAACAAATAATTGGGAAAACTACAACTGGGTTTAAAGCAACTGTAATTAATAATAAACTACGATAAATACGAGTCAATTTAAACACAGGTAACATCCTCTCAGGAATCAAATAACACAATATGGCTATCAAAAAGGTTAAATTAAAAAATTAAATCGTGAAAAAAGCGTCGAGTTCCATATGATACACTGGCAACGTAATTCAAAAATGTGGATGCGTTGCAATCGATGTTTTATCGTATGAAATGTTACTATCTTTGAGGAGGATGTTGAAATGAGGAATAAAACGAATTGATGTTTTTCCTTCTAACTAATTATTGATATTATTTTACACGTCACTACTACCTGAGTTCAAATTTCGGCGCGGACATATATGAAGGGTTTTTCATCTTTGACTTCGCTTCATTACATTTGGAGGTCGTTCGGCCCATTTAGCCGACCATGTGCACAAAAGTTGCCATAAAACATCAATGATCATCTTTGCCAATTATAGATTTGAAATCTGGCAAAATCGAAGAGGCACTTTATTGAAATGGCTTCCGAATCCCCTGAAGTTCTATTATAAACAAATTTTTTATCTCTCGTATATGATACATTTTTGGGTCTAATAATGGTCAATGCATGATGTCGTTAATTACCAATCGTTTTGTATTAGGGAGCTTTATCTCTACTTGTCTTCTTCTCTTAGGGGTCGTATTAGTTCGAGACGTTGGACACCATGACCTTTCAAACAACAACAAAATCCCTATCCTTCCTGGCAGTTCTCAGCCGTCTCTTCCACATCTTACTTACCGACTGTCTGTAATATTACATTTCGGTGGCGTCTTTTAGACGTTTTCCCGTGACGTCTCCGTGGACAAACTAGTTGGACACTTGGCCAATGAGTTCCAGCAGATGGTTTCAAATTCCGTCCTAAGTATGTCTGAAGAGTGTTTCATCTTCACATTCGCCTCGTTATACCCTAACCTATTTAACCTACCTTTATAAAACAAAAGTAGCCGGAGAACGGGAACATTTCTTTAACATTTGTTTACCTTTAACGTTTTTCTTTTGTTAATTAACGTTAGAACCTTCAGATCCACATTATACGTGATCCATCAATTATTCTTATTCCTTTCGAGATTATAAAATTGCCATCGGTGATCGATATATTATATTTCATCATCGGTGATTTAAATTCGATTGTGTGCCTCTATTGATATCTATGATAGATATGCCTTGAGAAGGCAAGCAGCACACAGCCGTAGGGTACGATATGTCTGGTAACAGTCACTTACAAGTCATATGGTGATTGTACGTTTAGTGTTGCAGGTCCCACTTTATGGAATAGGTTGCCGGCAGATATTAGAAATGCGTCATCTTTTAAACATTTTAAATCTGTTCTAAAAAACACAGCTGTTTAAAATTGCTTTAGAGATAAATAATTGTTATCTTTTAAATCACTTACAGGATTTTTACAGACATATTACTTGGGATATTATTATATTACATATTATTTGTACAGCGCCTTTGAATGGCTCCTGCTAGTAAGGGCGCTTTATTAAATATACATTATTATTATAATTATTATTATTATTATAATTATTATTATTATAATAATTATTATTATTATTATAATTATTATAATTATAATTATAATTATAATTATTATTATTGTTATAATTATTATTGTTACCTGCAAAATTTGTTGAATGACAGCTCATCTAATGCGGTGCCGGAAGCAGCTATCCAAAAACATTTATTCATCATCATGGTGGTCGTGACGGGGGAGCATATACCATACTGCTGCCTTACTTGAGCCACTGAAATAGAACAGCATCCATTGGTTATTTTATTTCATATATATATATATATATATATATATATATATATATATATATATATATATATACGTGGATATAGAAGAACCCTCCATATATATATATATATATATATATATATATAATGATACAAAAATAAATAATATAAAAACTTTACAATTCTTGCCTGATTGTTTAAACATGTCAGCTTGTTCCATCATATAGTCTTTCAATCCGTTGTTCCCCGAAATAGCAACGACTTCTTTGGCTATTCGTGCTGCGGTTTCCGGGGAACATCTGGCCAAGTCTGTTATATTTTCGCTCAAACCCGAGAACTCTTTCACCAAATCCAACTTCAGCTTTTTCAGCAGGCCCAGATAAAACTGTTCCGCTGATGAACCGCAAAGTTTGCGATAAGCGGGCAGGAAGCACTTTTCCAGCGTATGCCTGTGAATAAAAACATACCCAGTTATTATATGTATAAATAAAACACACAATCAACACTTGATGTGTGACCAGCGAGAAATTGGGATTCCCTTTTTTACTTTTCAAATCGAGAAGCATATCTTCTGTCGGATTGTGTACTGACCAACTTAGACACAAGCGAGCGAGGTTATCTCTTATCCCTGGAAGTTCTTGGGTTATGTTGGTATTTCCGTGGCCATGATATATCGAGAACATAACCTGGAGAAAAAGAAAATACGATCGATGTGTGAATGACCCTTGACACAACGGGACACTGTTGTTCTAAATGCGACAAATTGAATTTTCCTGACAAAACCCACTCCAATTGTGGACGTTATGTCGTTGGGACTGTCCTGACATCCGCCTTGCAACATAAACCTCGCCACATTGGCTTGTCCCACATTCGACAGACACTGTCCTATGCTCTCATTCATAAGTGCTTCAAAGTAAAGCAACAAGGTCAGGTAAATTATGGCGAACGAACTCGTGAACGCGTATAAACGAATTATTATACCACACGCGAAACTTTACGTACATAACTATATCTATACACAAACCAATTTATTAGATAAAACAATTATAAACATCACCTTTGTTTACGTGCACTACTGTTATCCCCCCCCCCGCCGCAAGCAAGTGTTTTCCTACCTAAAATTTATTTTATGCAAGAATTTCACGTTGAATGTCATACCTTGTCTGCCTTCGTTGCACAGATATGTATATACGGTATCAAACAGAGATCTATCAATCGCAAGACAACTTTCAACATGGCTACTCACGATGCAATTACTATATTTCGCATAAAACCTACAGGTGAAAATAAAACATTGCTTAAACTAACAGTTCACCTTCATTTCAAATTATCTAATACAACTATGCTCACAGAAATTATAAATGATGTCACGATATGAACACGATCAACCATATATTAAATAATCCGTTTCACATGTCCAGCATCTTATCACAGGGTAAGCCATTTGGTAGAAGAGTCCTGCATATCCATGATGGATACATTTGAGCCTTTTACAGAGACTGATATTAGACAGTTGCTGAAAAAGTCATCTAATGCTTTCTGTGCAGTTGACCCTATGCCTACATGGCTTGTGAAAGATTGTCTGGATGTTCTGATAAACCCAATTACAAATATAGTTAACAAGTCATTGTCTCTGGGTGTTTTCCCAAGATCCATAAAAGCTGCCCTTGTAAAACCATTAATAAAAACCACACTATGGACTGTAATATTCTAAACAATTACAGACCTGTTTCAAATCTTACATTTTTATCTAAAATTATAGAAAAGGCAGTTGCTTTTCATCTAAACAAATATTTAATCAATAATAACCTTAATGAATCACTACAGTCTGCCTATAAAAGTGGTCACAGCACTGAAACAGCCTTGGTTCGAGTGAAAAATGATATTATGATGTCAATTGATCAAGGTAAGCCAATAATACTTGTTCTTCTGGACCTGTCTGCTGCATTTGATACAGTTGACCATAATGCACTTTTCTCTAGGTTAAAAGACATGTTTGGTCTGTCAGGTAAAGTACTTGAATGGTTTCGATCCTATCTGGAACAACGCTCCCAGAGAGTGTCTGTTCATGGTATTTTATCTGACATTCAGTTTTTGTTATCTGGAGTACCACAGGGTTCAGTTCTTGGTCCTCTGGTTTTCACAATGTATACCCGTCCTCTTGGGATCATTGCGCAGCGATATGGGGTTAAATATCACTTGTATGCTGATGACACACAGCTGTATATATCACTGGATCCTGACAATGAGTTAAATTTCTCCTCTTCCTTGAAGAATTTAGAACATTGTATTGCTGATATTCGGCTATGGATGACTCAAAATCTTCTAAAACTAAATGATAATAAAACAAATATTTTATATTTGGCATCACCACATTGTGTTAAATCCCTAAAGACACCAGCATTACAGATGGGTGCATCTTCGATTACCCCTAATGGGTCAGTAAAAAATCTAGGGGTTATTTTTGACCAATGTATTAACATGCATGAACATGTCACATCAGTATGCCGAGCTGCCTACTACCATCTTAAGAACATCCACTGTTTAAAAACATTCTTGACACAAGAATCACTTGTAACTGTAGTTCATGCCTTTGTTACATCTCGCATAGACTATTGTAACTCCCTGTTATATGGCATATCTGATTATAACATTAATCGTCTTCAGCGAATTCAGAATAGTGCAGCTCGCATTGTAACAAATACTAGAAATTATGATCATATCACCCCAATTCTTCAAAAACTACATTGGCTACCTGTTAGACAGCGTATCCATTTTAAGGATTCTGTTAATAACTTATAAATCTATTAATGATATGGCGCCAGAATACCTGTGTGAACTAGTTTCCATTAGAAAGTTATCCCGAATACTCAGGTCATCCAGTCAGATATTATTGCAGGTGCCAGTGTCTTGGCTCAAGTCATATGGTGATTGTGCTTTTAGTGTTGCAGCCCGCACTTTGTGGAATAAGTTGCCAGCAAATATTAGAAATGGGTCGACTCTTGGAAATTTTAAGTCTCTTCTAAAAACACACCTATTTAAGGTCGCTTTCACAGATAAATAATTATTATCTTTTAAATCATTACAGGGTTTTTACAGACATTATTTGGGTATTATTATATTACATATTATTTGTACAGCGCCTTTGAATGGCTCCTGCTAGTAAGGGCGCTTTATTAAATATACATTATGATTATTATTATTATTATTATTATTAGTGAATCGACTATAACTCGTCGGTGGGTGCCGCCATTTTGAAGCCAAACACAGACCGGATGATCGCTAAGTCTAACGTCACTTAATACAAGTCGTTTGTATTACCCGGTTATAACAATGTAAAAAAGGGTCAGCCAAACTTGTAATTTCGGACTAAACGCATATTTATGAATATTACAGTAAATTTGGCCCAAAAGCTTCGTACGTTACTGAAATGGGCAAAAAAACTATTATAGTGAAATTCCGTTAGAATATTGTTTTGTACTTTTGTAAGAAGCAACAAGGTAGAGTTCGTGTTTATTATTGGGAGATGTTGGGTTACTTTTATAAACATTATACATTTACATAATATTATCTGGTGAGGAACTTTTCCTTCCCTGAATTGGCAACATGAAGTGTTTTTTTTCTATCGTCATTTCAATTATACAACTGTACAAAGCTTTCGTGCAATATACTTTCTGATTTTTTACATTAACATTCTGTTAGCTGTCTCCGATTCGCAGTGTTTATATATTTATGTGCAAATTGGGATTGAAGGGTGGGCTTTCACGAATGACCCCATGTTCGAAAATCGCGTGGGCGAAAACCGAGAACACTTGTCGGTGGGGCGACTCAGGGGAAAACCTAAAGCGTTTTATAATAAAACACAAAGGAGCAGAATATACACAGCAGTCCATAGAGAAATTAAAAAACACAGTAAGAATGAATTCCAGTACGTGGAAATGGTGAATATGGAACTTGATAAACTATGCGTCTATTGTTTACGGAAAGGATGCAAGCATCGGCAAAAAGGGTTTCACGTAAGTAAATCACAAAACTTGCGAATTCCACTTCAAACATCGCATGAAAATTATCGGTCGAACAGCCTATTTATCTTAGTAATCATTATCAAGGTATTACATTACCTGCATACTCTGTCTAGGGCTTTATTAAAGTCGACCTTCTCGACGCGTTTTCCTTCGAAGAGGCCGTACAGGTTTTGGATGCCACATCTTCTAATCTGATCCACTTCATCACTGTTACATATCCTGCCTCCGTTAAGGGTATCTGGCCATTTCCAAAATCTAGCAAAACCTTGAACAAATACGCGAATTCCAATAAAATTCATTCGTTTAGTCATTGTTCTCTCGTATCGTGAGAAATGCTGATGTATCATCGAAAAATGATGAAATTCATCTCTAACTGGGTTTATCATAGAAACATTTTCCAGAAAATTAAACACTAATTAATTAAACAACACTGGTATTGGGACGATATACTTATATTACTTATAAGTGTGTGTATCTGTCTGTCTGTATGTATGTATGTATGTCTGTTTGTCTGTTTGTCTGTTTGTCTTTTTAGTGATATGCTAAAGTCGTTTTTCTATATTCCGTTGAATGAACATAAACAACTTATTTACTAGGCAAATAAAGTTTATAATTACCATATTTAATAAACATTGATAGCACCTCCGGAAGTTGTATTGCTTCTGACGTCACTTCATCTCCTGTATCGGGTAATGTCTGCAAAGGCTCTGTATCGCCATCATATGCAGCAAGATTAGAACCTAAAATTGTTGTCGGTAATTGATAATCAGATGCAAGTACTGATGTATATATATATATATATATATATATATATACATATATATATAATCTTAAAAGCCGTGCTTTGAGCGGACTTCAAAGCTTTATAATAAGAGCATAGATGTCGAAATGTGGTGTCGAAATGTTTTATAGACAGGTTTCTTTTGGACCACAGAAAATTACTGTTGAATGTAAACTGTGGTGTCAAAATAGCTATGTATGTAGCAAGTCACCATTGAACCATACGCACGTGTTGTTTGCGGTGAGCTGTGGTATCAAATGGTATGTTTTTTACGCGCTTCCGCTTTTTGTACGAAGCCTGTATGTAGCTGCTTTCCTGTGGGCGTGACATATTTGTCGCGTACGAAAAGCGAATTATCTGGTTCCCACAGGCTGATGAGTAGACCAGACACATGCATAGGCATACGCATACATTTATCAATATGTGGAGGTATGGAATATTTTATTTTTAGATTAATGTATATGTAGTTGTATTTAGATTTATGGAGGTAGGTCTCGAAGGATGTTTAGACATGTAGATGCTCTGTGCCTGTTGCATAATGAGAAGAGAATGACTGATTTTCAATATTGTTTTTATTATATGATGTTATGTTAGTGTTACGATATTTATTTGTCTGCGCGCTGGGGACACACACACACACACACACACACACGCACACGCACACACACACACACTGAGAGCTATAAGAACTCAAAAACAAGTTAGCCACAAAAGAGTTCTGCCACCTGGCGAATGTATTTGTTGCGCACGCAAACACCCATTCGCTTATATATATATATATATATATATATATATATATATATGCGCGTCTTTTATTACTTGTTTTGAATGATCAAGAATAGAAAGTCGTGATTATTATGATTAGATCTTGTGATATTGAACATGATATTTTATTTATTGTTTTAGACTTATATATATATATTTATGCTGTTGTTGCTCTTGTGGCTATTAGATGAGATCTATCATCGAGCTAAGACTAATGAACAAGAAAACAAATTGATCTGATGTTTGACCTATATCTCGTGTTATAAAGTGAATGTATGAATGAATGAATGAACGAGTGAATGGCTTTATTTTCTGAATCTCATGATCAAAAGTAAACAATACATAAAATACATATACAGCTGAAAGATGTAGAAAAGAGTCTACAAGAGACTGTCCGGCTCCAATAGATGTAATAAAATTGCGTAAGCTAATAAAATTATCTATGATATTTAGTTGAAGCCATTCTACAACTTAATATGAAATGTAGTCAATTTAACATTTAGACATAATAAGAATTAATGTATTTCGTAAATAAAGTGATATGAGCAAATGAGTCCTCAGGTAGAAAGTTCCATGTTCGGGAGCCCATTTGTATAATGCTTTGGGAGCAGCCAATGTACGACTTTGTTTTTAACCAATAATTTGTAGACTGTCGAGTGACGGTGTTTTGACCATGTTAATTTTGAGAATATGTGGTTTAATGAGAATGGCAATAAGCCTTTAATAAATAACAGTACATATCTGTTAACTTGTAATTGATACAAGTCTAATAATTTAAGAAATTGAAGGCATTTAAATATTGCTGGTGTATTTTCCCTATAGTGTGCTCCTGCAATGACACATTGTTTTGCATTATGATGAATTTTGATAAATAAACTTAACTTGTTGCTCCCTATTATATAATGCCATAAGTTAGGTATGGATACACGATAGAATAATAGTGTACTTGAATGTCTTTTAGGCATGATGTGTTTAAAGAAACAGTTCACCCTCATATAATATTACTTAAATAAGTAATGATTATAACAGTAAACAAATATTTCACAATAATAATCATTAACTATACGGATGACAGATTGGAAGGCGGGAAGGATAAAAGTCCAGTGCTCTGACGTCACCTAGACCAGGAGTACATGGAGTTCACATAAACACCAGTTAGTGTTCCCGGTTCTCATCCCGCTATCTTCGATGGTTCCGGTTTCTTCGAAACAATCGGAATCATCTTCATCTTGTAATGTTCCTTCTGGCTCAAACTGATACGGCTGACTGTCTGTCATGATGTAAATTTAGCGAGATTACTACGTTTTGTTCTGGAATTATTCTTGACTAATACTTGTTTACGTGCTTTTAAATGGCTTATAAGACTTCCGGTCAAATGGCTTAGTTCAAGTGACGTCATCTTTCAGGAGCTTCTCGTCTCCTTGTAGCTTCAAAATGGCGGCGCGCAAGGCCATTAATAGTCGATTAATCAGCACTTTGAACTGGGTGATTTAATATGTGGATGATCGTTTTCACATTTTGACATTATTTATGATATTTGCGAACATAGCTCTGTTAGTCCTGAAAATTTTAAATGAAGGTGAACTGTTCCTTTAACTTTATTAATTGCAAAAAAAGATTTTATTCAAAGAATTTGTCATATTTCGTTCTATGAATGTCAATGTTAGATAGTTGAAGATTTATGCTGGTGTTTAGTTATTTTTGGTTGGTGAATAACATGAAATTTGGTTTAGATATATTAAGAGATAGTTTGTTGCCTCTAAAGCAATCAATTAGATTTAGTAGTTCATTGTTCATTGTTGTGTATAAATAAGTTACCTTTTTTAGAAGATAAATAAACTGTTGTGTTATCTGAAAATAATATTGACTTAGTTAGGTCTAAACATTCTGGAAGGCTATTCGTATAAATAATGAAAAGCAATGATTCAAGTACATAACCCTGTTGAACATCACGTTTAATGGTTTCAATATGAGAGTCACTTCCCATAGAGTGAGTGAACAAATTATTTTCTATTGTTCAGGTAACTGGAAATTAAGTCTGTCCTCTTTGCCTGTCCATAAAATCTAAGAACTGATTATCATAAAGTAAATGATGCCATTCTAAAAAGAGGTAAAATCTTTTGTGTACTATTTGCTCAAGTATTTTTGAGGCAGAAGGCAGCAGTGAAATTAGTCTACAATTAGAAAAGTTATCTTTGGCTTTAGCTTTGTATGTTAATATTACTTTATCAATTCTCGTGAATCTGGGAAATCCCACTCTGTATTCATGTATCAATTTTAGGAAATATTTACTTTAGTTATCGTGATCCAGTATTCGTTTTAGGGTTTAGAAATTTCAGAATTTCGTAAATTTCATTTGGGTCTGAGGATGTTACAAAAATATTGCTAGATTTCGTGATGTGCTGTTATGCAGATGGTAACAGAAATTATTTGTCAGTTCAAGTATTTAATTTGCATATTTCGATCCTATATTGGTGAAGTAATTGCAAAGGCTAACAGCTTTTCTTATTTTTTTCTCATTAATTCTAAAAGTTTGAGATATTCTTGTGTTGTCAATAATCTTATTTCTTATATTATTTATTGTTTTCCATGTATTTTATACCATTCTTTTAATTTATCAAAATAGTGACTTTTATTAACGATATGTTTGAACTTATTGTCAATATTTCTGTACCTTGTATAGTTTTTGGATATTTCATCAGTACGTATCTTCTATGCATATTTGTGGAATAATTTCGTGCATGTTTATGACGATGTTAATAGGTTCCCGGGTCATACACGAGTCCCTTATAATAAAGTTAGGCGAAATTCTAATCTATTTCAACGGTTCATATAAATCAATTATTGTGTTTATTTGTAAATTCCTTGAATACCTCATTAACCTCCATATTATTTAGATATTCCAAGTCTATCTGCTAAATGGCAGAAGAAATACGCTGAACAGTTTGATTTGTAATTTTTTATGTCCAAATATAAGTGATTCCTGAGACTTTAATTTGCTCCCTTGGTGTGAAAGTGGTCAGAAATATTTTGATTTATTTTAACCAGAATATACCTGACTATTGTCGTTAGATTTGAAAATAATATTGTCAATTAAGGTTGCACTGTTATGTGTAGTGCGCGTAAGTCAGGTTATAGTTGGTACAAACGAATTCATGAATATTGATTTTAATCAATTTGATGTCGGAATATGCGTATCAGTTTTGAGAAAGTCTAAATTCAAATCACTGCCAATAATAACATTTTGAATATTAGAGAGCTTGAATAGAATAGTATCATTTGGCTCAAGTAATCAAGCACAGTCGCTGTTAGGAATGCGATATATTTCAATAACAATGGTTTTCCTTACGGTATTGACCATTTAAAAGAATATAAATTAAAATTTGACCTTCTTCGAATATTGCACGATCATCACGCGAATTAAATTGTATAGAGTCCATTATGTGCTTGCAAACTCCACCCCTTTGCATATTTGCGCGATTTTTTATAAATGAAGTTGTATTCTGGCAATCCAAACAGTTGTGCATTTCCATCAAGCAGAAATGATTTATATAAAAGGAATAATATCAAGTCCATTACCCTATTTGCAGTTCTGATAATAATAACTTAAAGTCATCAACTTTCGTCAACAATGACTGTATATTTAAATGCAACGCTCAGAAATGAAGTTTAAAGTCCATTAGTTTTGTTTCTAATGTCATGATATAATATGTTGGCAGATAAATATAACAATGGGCTACCTGTTCTAACTAACTCACCTGAATAACTATTCGCATAGAGACAAATTATGGTAGTCATAAGAAAATGGGACTTCAGATCCAGGGAGATTTACGCCGAGCAACAGCATCAGAAGGGGAAAACCAGGATTAAACGGGAGAAACATGACAAGTATGGGAATGATAAAAAATATGTCAATGCGGGAGACCAAAGTAATTAGCATCTTTACTATCAATATAGAATACATTCAACATATATTTACACTTGTAGTGTAATTCAGTGAGTCATGACATATCTACAGTGAATTGCATACTATGGATAGTAGGCGTTGGAGCTACATCCAATCCATATGTATTGGTGGTACTAATGGAGATTATTTATTAGACTAGAGTTACGCAGATGTACAGTAAGATTATAGTACAGAGGTTAAGCGCCACCTATCATAAGAATCGTGCTAAATTTGACAAAAGCACGAAAATTGGCATACAAATAGTTTAACATGTCTAGATTCATACAAGCTTGGATACCTATCGCCATCTTCATGGTAACTGGCCACCATCTTGAATTTAAAAAAATGGGCGCCCTCAAAGCACGATAATCGTCATATCTCGGCTCCTAACCATTGCAGGGCGAAGACATACAGTTATACGATAATCAATATGCTCAGATTATTATTATATTGATTTTCAAGATGGCCGACATGCTCAAATGAATAAATTGTAATGACAACAATAAAAACGTGGTAATATATGTTTTAGAGGGAAATTAATTAATATGAATAGATAAGACCTAGGAAGCGAGCACTCGCAGATTGTATCTAAACTATCTATCATCTGAATCTCCAGGAAATGCCTATCATTGCTGCTGATCAACCCCTTTATGCTGTTGTAAACCAAGTCCAGAATCCGATGGCGAAGACAAATTTATTATAATGATGGGCGGCTTGTTGTTGGGTAATTGGCTGCAGGGAGTGGCACGACCGCAGCTCTGATGCAAGGAAACATTACCATATCCAGCCGCACTTCAATTCTAGCTGGATCACACATCACCCGCACAAGGTACACAAACCAAGTGATGGCAGCTGCTCTATACCTACTACAGAATCGTGCATATCAGCAGTACCTGACACAGATACCTGATGCTGATAATGCTGTTTCGTTTAGAGAATGGTGTGACATGCAATACGCTGAGCAACCTCAATTCAAGTACTGGGAACTAACGTTGCAGATCGAACTTATGCTGCTTCAAATTCAGCCATGGCTCATCGTACTTGATCACACGAATTATTGCCGATGGCTCCTGGAACACATCAGTGATATGGTGAAACTACCCAAGAACCATCCAGAAATATATAGGCAGTTCAAGGAAGGTAATTTCGCTGTACAGAAAACGAAGAATGTCTTCTCTGCATTGGTCATCGACCAGTGCATTGAACAGCATTGACTGAGAAGCCACTGGCCCTTGAAAGGTGGATGGCGTATCAGATGTCGTACCTGGATTTGAAAAGAGCTTCTATAAATAGAACACTATGAACAATGCTTTGGTGTTCAAAATAAATTTGCCTAAGAAGTACGCACTCTGATGTCTACATTTCACGACTCGCGAAACCCATACCTGGAAGATAGCGGTAATCCGTTTAGTCTCAATACCAAAATGATCGTTGGCATAAACGTGATACAATGTTTGAGGAAATTGGGAAAGGACAATATCGTAGCTTTTTGGCAGAACGACTGAAAAATCCAGCAAACAAGCACCTTAGTTATATTGTGAAAAATAAAAAAAATTCTACTATTCAAAAATCAAAGAGCAAACTTTTAAATTGCATCACTGAAGACCAACTGTAACCTATTTTCTCTGCTGTACATTGCTTGTCAAGCTAGGCAAGGCAACTTTGATGGCTTCGTTAAAGATGAAAACCAGTCATCACATCCATGCATATCCGACACGGGTCAACTTCAACAAGGATCAAAATCTGACGTGTTGGACTATATAACAAGATTCCCGACCTGTGCATCATGCACCCGATTTTGGTGCCAATATCTTGGATGGTACTGCCATTATTCACATGCTGAAGCCAAGAGGCAGTAGAACATTCCAGGACTATACCGAGCCCATATGTATCTCATATATATTCTCTCACAGTTATAGTATGTCGGTACGATAGACATAGTATGGCACAGATATTTGCAAGACAGTCTCAAGCAGTCGACGAGGGAAGGCAGGATTAATAGTGGCATACCACAACAACAACGAGTGCTCGAGAATGCTCCCATCCCACCGAACTGGAAAAACTTCCTCCTGATCGACTCAAAAAAAAGAGGAGGTGTTCCATTACCTTGCTGAGTGCTTACGATCATGTGACGACAATGGAAAGATCATACCCTATTCCTCATATCAATCAAAACTTGCTGATACTGTATTTCATTATGGTTGGTAGAAATAAATATATATATATATATATATATATATATATATATATATATATTATTGCTTCTAATTGTTATCCATCTCGAAAATCAACATAATAATAATCTGAGCTTATTGATTATCCCATAAAGGGATTTCTTGACTCTGAAAATGTTATGTTAGACATCAACATCATTTTTCTACATTGGTTAGGAGTCAAGATATGACAAAGAAAGTATTTTGAGGCGTCCATTTTGAAATTCAAGATGACGTCCAGTTCCCATGGTGATGGCGATGGGAACCTAGCCTTATATGAATCTACACATGTTAAGCTATCCGTATGCCAATTTGCATGCTGTTGTCAAGGTTTGCAATACTTTTTCCTTGGCCGCTGTACTATTAGTCAATCTGGATCGTAAATAAACTAACAGTATTATTGTCTATGACCTTTCATTCTGATTCGCATAGAGTGAAAATTATACAACTACATAGATGTATTCGTATCATCACACCTCCCTATATCCTTCCCTACCTCCATCTCCTCGTACCTCCATCCCATCCCTACCTTTATCTCCTCCCCTATCTATGCCAACTTCCAGACTATATATTTCAGACACAATTTCAGCTTAAAGGTATTTATATTTAAAGCCTAGTTCATCGATAAAGACGCATAGCATATTTTGTATTCATTCACAACAAGGAATGTGTGCTACACATAATTATGCAATGTATTCATCATGCCATTGGTAACATGTTATAAGTTTTACAGGATAATAATTTTTATAGAAATACTATGTTAATAGTTGTGGGCTAGGTACGATAATATCTTGGGAAAACATTAATAATGTGGTAAGATGCATTTGAGAAGGGATAAATGGAAACACCAATCATCCAACCCTGATTTATATGATTACTTTGTTGTGTATATTATAGTATACATTATGAATAGCTTAAATAAATGTATCCTCATACATGTCATGAATATTTAATATTTTATACAATGACTTAAATAAAGAAAATCCGATTTAAATAAATGATAAAAAACGATTTATTTATTTTTTAAATCATGATTTTAATCAACCCCGTCACCGTGTATAATATTGTTAAACGTCATATGACTGAATCAAGCTCACATTATCTTAATACATCTGATCGATGTTAAAAATAATTATTGTGATATAAAATTAGTTGATATCTTTCCAAACATATGGCAAGAACAGCTTCGAGTATGTTTTTGCATTTTATTAGAATCAATTGTAAACGTACCCTATCGGTAAATAAATCTTAATGATAGACTAAATGAGTGCTGAATGATGAACACTGAAACGTGACCGTAGTGCAATATTAGAATATCAAATATGTAAAGATTTTCATCATGAATCTTACTGCATCTTATTTGCAAATCTAGCATAATAATAATAATAATAATAATAATAATAATAATAATAATAATAATAATAATAATAATAATAATAATAATAATAATAATAATATATGTTTTAGATCGGCAATGAACATTCATGTCAGTGGTGTTCAAAATATCAGTGGTGTCAACCCTACATTAGACAGTCCGAAGGCCCAAGTAGCCACCCAAAGGACCAAGCTTTAAAGCCCGCCCCGAACATTTGTTAAGCTTGTAACAAATAAAACGCACTCACCTACAAGACACGTCAAAAGAATACACAAGATACCACTATACTGGAGACAGGTTGAACCCATTATTATTCTTTATATCCTGTTTGCTATTTATCTGTTTCCCTGTTGCGAGTATTGGACTCTTGAGACGGGCAGAGAGAGACAGAGAGAGAGAGAGAGAGATCAGTTGTTGGCTTATATATATATATATATATATATATAAGACTTCCACAGCAACTTCACCGCTGTGTCACGTGATCATATGCTGCAGGTGGTTGGCAAAGGAAAAGAAGACGGCGCCCACTTTCGTTATGTTTACACTTTATAATAGTACGAATATACAATTATACATATACACTTGGTGGTGTCGTATATTGTTGTGGGGTGTACTAATTCGCGCGTGGATAGTTCGTTGTACTTTCACCATATTCCCAAAGAAGAGAAACGACGACAACTTGAACTGAATACGATGAAACGTAAACTTTGATATCCGACCAACAATTACCGAGTTTTTGGACGACATTTCACATCATGGTTCAACCGTTTTAATTACTAGCAATGTAAGTTAGCAGTCATCAGTACTGGTACTGATAACAGCCATATAAACATAATTTACTGCAATACAGACTTTGACCGTTGCTGTGTCGGTCATATGTATGACTGGTGACCCTGTCAATACCGACCGTGTCTGGTTGGCTGACCCCCCCCCCCGTCAGTACTTCACTTGAATGGCCCAGACTAGACTAAATCTACCATACTTAACCGATTGTATCAAATTTATGCAGTTTCCGGCAACCAGAGGAGTGTTTACAAAGTATGCAGTTTCCGGCAACCAGAGGAGTGTTTACAAAGTAAAACAAAACAGGGTGCTATCCATGGAATCCGAGGATGATGAAGACACTAGCTGTCCTGATAGTGGTAAAGATACTTGATTTATTATGTATTTTATAAAACTGAATATTTTATGGTTTGTCTATGAACAAGAACAAAACAAACAACACGTGTTGAAATACCAATTGATATATAAATTAAATTTACAGTCAGAATACGTTAATCCGGACATCGTTTATCTGACAAATCCACCTTCCGACACATTATTGCCTGTGACGGATTTAGCTCCATTATAAATGACTCTTTAATCCGACAAAATCGTGTTCCGCATTCCGACTCCGACACTTCATTTCGCAAACAGAATGTGACATTTCAATGTAAAATTACCTCGATAATCCGACAACACGAAAATGTGGCCAAATATTTCCGCTGGTTCAGTCATGCATGACACATCAACATGATGTCAGTAATGGTTCAATAACCTGCCCACCCGCGATAATTGCTATATCGTTACCAATTACATTCATTCTCGACTATACACACCGATACACGATGCTTCCATTGCCTGTGTCAATACGGAGGTATATATTTATGATTTAAAAATATATGACATAGACTACCGGTATGTCACGAACTCGATATTCCGACATTCTCGTTTATCCGACATATTATCATGTGACAAACCTTGTCGGATTAACGGATTACATGTGTACATGTATATATATATATATATATATATATATATATATATATATATATATATACTCTAACACCGTCATCCATCATCCTCAAACAGCCGTCAACCGTATCTATCGCAAACTTGTGATAAGGACCTGATTTACTGCCATGATAATACCACCATTGCTCAAATCGGTTTAACCAACCACTGGAATAGGAGAAATCTACCACACCGAGTTCTCTACCAAAATCCTTAGCTTTAGCAAGCACGATCTCATCTCTCAGCACCACATTTTGATCACGTGTATTACTAAACTGTAACCACAAAACCTTCTCGATATCAGTGTATCACGTGTTCCTTGGCACGTTTGGTGGTACATCTATTGTCAGATAATCGCTTGTTACGCTGACTCAGGACATCATCAACAGTACGACGTTTTATTTCCATGGACTACAAAGTGAAAAAACAGTCGGATATTTGGTTTAGTTTTGTCATGTAGGAGATAAACTGCTGCTTCTGGCCAATGTCAAATGCTGTGCGTTTACGTTTTCTCGATACAGTAGCCGTGATGGCGCGTTAGTTTAGATGGAAAGCAACTGGCCTTTCTATAACTTTGGATAAAAATGTAAGATTTGAAACACGTCTGTAATTGTTCAGAATATTACAGTCCACACTATAGTTTTTTTTTAATTTATGGTTTTACAACGGCAGATTTCATGGATCTTGGGAAACACCCAGAGATAATGATTTATTAACTATATTTGATAAGGGCTTATCAGAACATCCAGACAATTTTCACCGGTCATGTAGGTATAGGGTCAACTGCACAGAAAGTATTAAATGACCGTTTCAGCAACCGTCTCATGTATCTCTGTAAAAGGCTCAAATGAATCCATCATGGATATGCCGGACTCTTCTATTAATGGCTTACCCTGTCATAAGTTATTAAATAGGCCATATCTTCATCTGAGTAAATAATATTTAGGACAGTTTTTGACTTTTATGTAATACTTTATTCACAACACTGAAAACAGTCCTTTGATATTTACCTTGGATGCTTTAATGTTTTTATTATAATATTCTGATTTAGCAGAGGCAACGGTATTTTAACTAGAATTTTACTGATCTTGAACATTTCACAATGAACACACAAACCGGTCCTGACCCACAGCCGGTCACCGTACCTTCTGTGTCTCTGTGCAGTTTGTATGTTCTTATTGTACCATGGAAGCATTGGTCTTCTTTGCATTTCATTTGTCCAGATCAGCAAGAAAAGCCTCCTATTTTTTATATGACTTTAAGACAATCTTTGGAGATCAACACAATAAAAAGAGTCAAGTGAAGCCAGGCCGTCACCGTAATCTATTTGCTTTTCATACCAATCCCTCGCTCTGACATCTAAATTATTCATGATTGCTTAAGCGTTACAACCGGTCTTTGTTCGCTTATGCTTAGCTGCCGGGTGTGTTTTGCCAACCAGCGTAATGAGTATGCGCGAAAATTATGTCACGTGTTGGTAAATGTGAAACGTCGTATATATATATATATATATATATATATATATATATATGATATCTAGACAACATCTCAGACGACAAAATCCCACATTACAAAATACCACAGGATATAATACCAGAAAGTGAAAAGAGGGACAAAATCCCACTTAATAAATTTAAACACCTTTTCCCCTTTATTTATTAATATACACAATAAAATTAAATGACTATTTTTATTTATTTATTACCTGGTAAATTAATGAAATGACATGAATTAACAAATATAGTAAAATAATGCCTGGAAATATTTACAACAATGTTGAAATCAATAATATCACTATTCTGATTCAGTGTTCACAGAGTATCTTTACATCAGATATTGTATAGCCAACACCAGGAGAGTCTGGTACAGGTGGATGTCGGCCTCATCTAGTTCCGTGTATCATCTTCTTGGTGGTATCTTACCTTTCCAGGCATAGTTTGGCATCATCGGGAAGATCAGCGAGCGTCTTGGCAAAGAGGTGACCTGGTTTCTCTCTGGTCTGTGCGGCTAAAGACTTCAAGTTTGCCTTGATCACACAAACACTAGCTGGATAAGGATCATGATTATGGGAAGCACCAGAAACAGGCGTATCCGGGGCCAGAGTTGATTTCTCGGCTTTCAACATCGTGGGTGGCTGACCACGTTAAATGTCTCCACTGAATTATTAAAAATAACGGGGGACGTTAAAGACCCCCTGAGGACGTAAAACACTCTGGCAGTGCCCACCCTCAGGGTATTTCGGTTCCAGCTTTCCGTACTGTTCCCCTGTGAGTGGTGGTGGGGGGGACCTTTCTCAACCACCCGCACATAGAGGCTGTGCGGAATAAGCGACAGCCTGTGGATTCTCAATGAAAAATACAAACTACAACATTAACATAAACATTCTCACAACTGCCTTGATCTGACTTGGGTGTTTTACTCCCAGATACCACGGCTGTAGGTGAATCGCTTTTTGCTGCTTGGCTGCTTAGGGATTGGGGAGGCTTTACACATGTCTCAGCATCCCCTGAGGAATCATCCAGCGTTTGAATTCACGTTTCGCGGTTGTCTGTGCATGTGGCTTATTAAATACGGGTAAAACACACGCACGCACACGCACACACAGTCGTCGGGGGGGGGGGGTCTTCCCAAATGACACACGAATGTTGATGAACCCTCCCCCCATCTGCCTGCATCTTCAGCACCGAAGCTATGGCGTGGTCGCTTCGTGACGCCTGCCGGTTGAACAAACTGACCTTTGAAGACAATTGCAATTGGGGTATATAGTTTGTATAATATTGCTGTGAAGAAAGATACAGCAACTGAAAAATAGCTATAACTAGGACTGCTTAGATAATTAACACAAATATTCTCACAACTGCCGTGATCTGACTTGAGTGTTTTATTCCCAGATACCACGACTGTAGGTAATTATCTTTTTGTTGCTTGGCGGCTTCGAGACTGGTCAGATTTTACACATTTCTCAGCATGAAGAATCGGCCAGAATTTGAATGGCTGAGTTGCCAAATATGCATAAACATTCGCTGGGGGCGCCGTCCCGACTTCCGGGAAGATCGATCTCTGGCACTCCACTTCCCAGATCTGTCCAGACACTGATACCCACATGTAGAAAAAACACATCCCTTTTCTGAAACCGATATCAACCTGACACGCATTATATTGTACCAGTAAACTCGGCAATTTTATCGTGGGCAATCTTAAAACATCAAAAATTAAGTTAGAAAGGCATGTAAACAAGATAAGACAAGACTCGGACCTGCCGTCATTCGCTGCGACGAGTCATGATAAATGGTGTTGGCAGACTTCCACGTGTGTGTGAGATCATGTTTGTTATCTTCGGTGCTCAATGTTGATCAGCAGGGAAAATATACCAGTACAAATGGAAATTATGCTAAACTGCCTCTGATCCCCCCCCCCCCGAGTAGCATGTGGTTTGCAGGATCAACAACACCGAACACGCCTTGTAATAATCCGCCAGTTACTCACTCCCAATTATCAAAACTATTGTTTTTGGATGGAATACCATTTAAGCTAATAGAAAATATATTTCCTTTTCGTTTTAAGTACATGTCATTGATGTTAACAGGTGATTAATAATTGTAAACAAACACAGTTGTCCGTATAAACTTTCCATTATAAACAGGGCCGCGGGAATATTATTAGTAAAACTCCGGCTTTCAGACTCATGTTATTCCCTACATCACGCATAGGTGGAGCCAGTCCGGTGAAAAAAGGGTAGGTATATGCCTATATATTCCTTACTAGATCTAAATCGTATGTTGTTTTCAAAGTCTCTCGTTAGGCATCCTCATCGGATATATATTGCGAAAACGGTGCTGCACCTAGCGAACAATTGGAAAACTACCTGCACTGGCAACTGGTCCATTCATGCTTATAGATTCTCTGAGCCTTATTACACGTGGCTAACACACACACACACACACACACAAACACACACACACAAGTGAGCTCCGGTGGCCTAGCGGTTAAGCACCCGGCACTTGGTGCCAACGGTCACAGGTTCGAACCCCGTAAGAGGTCGAAACCTTTCCAGGGATTAATTTCTCGGCTCACTACATCGTGGGTGGCTGACCACGTTAAATGGCGCTGCCGTCTCCACTGAATTATTTAAAATAAAGGGGGACGTTAAAAAACCTGAGGACGTAAAACACTCTGGCAGTGACCACCCTCAGGGTATTTCGGCTCCATCTTTCCGTACTGCTCCCCTGTGAGTGGTGGGGGAGGAGGTTTCTCAACCACTCCAACATAGAGGCTGTGCTGATTAAGCGACAGCCTGGGGATTCTCCCCGAACAACAAAACCAACTAATACACACACACACACACACACACACACAGCTAGCATATTTCTTTAGCTGGACGGTATAAAGACACGTATTATAATGGTATTTTATATAACCAGATCTTATCTTACTGGGAAGATACTCATGTGTTCGTCAGATGTTGCTTGGATGGAAAAAAATAATGAAATAGGTCTCATCTTTATTCAGTTTCAGCAAGTAGATACTTATGTCTGCTATACAAGCTTCAGTTGAAAATTAAATATCATACTAGCTATCATATAGCTTTAAAGTCATGTATATTTGATTATCATCGGCATAACAATGATATTTCATGTTATGCTATTTAATAATTTCACGAACTGGCTTAGTATACATACAGTAGTTTATATTTAGCCGTAAAGCATATATTAGCGTGCTATCCTAGCTCCAGGAATATATGCTATGGAAAAAAACGAACAAAATTAATTCTACAAGAAACAGTTTTATTCAGTACAAAAGAAGGAAAACAGACATATTGGTATCAGGAGTCTAGAAGTAGTATACATTTTCTTGAAATATAATTTACGGCCATAGCGTTCAATAATCAAGTCATAAACAAATGTGCAATATTTTGAAAGATGACAATATACTTTGACATAAATTATGTGTATTGCTATACTAGCATCTCTTTTGCAATCCGGTTATCTCTGTTGGTATAAATAAACCTCCGCCGGATGTCATAATGGATCTGTACAGATATCTGCAGAATTATTCATCCAAATGTAATACCTGGATGTTTCCTGAAATAATGCACAGCAAAAATACTACATTTATTTGTATAATCAACTTCCTTTCCAAGGGGAGAGGCCATCATCTTCTTTAGATATATTAAACCCCATTTTTGTAGTCATTTCAGTAGTGGCGTATCTAAGGTATGGCAAGTATGACACCTGCTCTAGGCGCCTCCTGAAGAAGGGTGCCACTGATCGATATTCTTTAGCTTATTTTATGGTAAAATTATCTGACGGGTGCGCAATTTCGATGGTTGCCATAGGCACTATTTTCCGTAGATACGCCCTCGCATTTCAGGTCCTTAGAAAAAAGATTATATTTATAAACGGTACTGTATTTGTTTTAGGAATATCGATAACATAATTACGAGGTCAAGGTTGTTTATGAAGTAGTTAATCCAATTTCGTCTTAAATATAGCCACAGTTATGAATATTATAAAAATGTACAGAGAATTGCTACGCAAATGATGAGGAAATGTTTGCAAATTGAATTAATTTCTCTACACACACACACACACACACACACACACACACATATATATATATATATATATATATATATATATATTAGACAATATTAATCGTTTAATAAAGGCTATTCCGGTATTTTACTTATTTTGTAGAGTTCATATTGTTTGTGTGCAAGTGATATAATTACGAATGCGAATATATGGCGCAAAGCCAGAATGAATTTAGAGAAAATTGAAGTAAATCTTCTGGAGAACAGCAAATTCACTAAAACAATTTCCTACATTGAGACCATTCTTTCTTACCTAGCTTACTGTTTAGTTAATGGAGACTTTTTTGCTGGTGGAAACCCAAACCATTCCGGATAGTGAACTAGAAAAATTATAAAACATAATGAGAAGAGAATGACTGATTTTCAATATTGTTTTTATTATATGATGTTATGTTAGTGTTACGATATTTATTTGTCTGCGCGCTGGGGACACACACACACACACACACACACACACACACACACACACACACACACACACACACACACACACACACACACACACACACTATATATATATATACGCAGAGAGAGAGAGAGAGAGAGAGAGAGGGATGCACACGATCATATACAGGTAATACATAAAAACTAAGATATGCAATCAACTCAAAGTACCAAAATGTGACAATATACATTATTGCAATATTATATATATATATATATATATATATATATAGTGTGTGTGTGTGTGTGTGTGTTTTAGGATATATATATATATATATATATATATATATATATATATATATATATATATATAATATAGGCACTAGTTCAGAAAATCAACATCTGAACATCCTTTGAGACCTATACAACCATAAATCATAAAACAATACATCTATCAATCTAAATACACAATTTTCTGGACCTCCATATATCTATACATATATACGTAGTCCTATATATGTGTGTGGACTACTCGTATATGTGTGTATGCATGTATGTATATATATATATATATATATATATATATATATATATATATGTGTGTGTGTGTGTGTGTGTGTGTGTGAGTATATATAATATATATATATATGAGTATGTATATATATTGTGTGTGTGTGTGTGTGTGTGTGTGTGTGTGTGTGTGTGTGTGTGTGTGTGTGTGTGTGTGTGTGTGTGTGTGTGTGTGTGTGTGACTAGAATGTCGTATAGCCAGATTGATTATAAGTCCTGCATATAGCTTCCATTAAATGTCGTATTACTCGACGGCTTTCGTTCACCATTGTCTAAATAACACAAATTAATAGCAGTATAAACGATGTTATCAGTGTTATCTTTAGTATATCCTACATCGATGACACTACACTAGGCATGTTAAACAAGATGGGTATTGTTAATAATTGTCATAACAAAAATAAAGTAAAATAATACATAATATTTTTATGTTGACAAACTATATGTAATTCTATTGTGACGTCTTAATGGGCTGCTAATCGTATTATCCCGCCACAATAAGCGAACTGGATCAGCACATGAGTGACGGTGAAAGTTGCTGTTTTACGGCCCTTTTGTATACACGGTAGTGTAAATGGGTCGGGATCAGCATATGAGTAACATATTGTAAACTCAAGTCAGAAAATCATATAATTTGATATTCATGCATTTAGGGCGTTTCATGTTTAAGTGAACGCTGGACGTTTCTGGATTACGTTCCGAACGAAACTGTTCACAGATATCGGGCAGATGAAACATCATGAAGAAATCACAATAAAACTTGATAAAGCAATCAGACTTCGGGATGGTCTATCAATGAAAACACCAAATGCACTCCGGAACATTAATCTTAGCAGTGATATCTGACCGCAGTCCAGTGATCGTCTGCACTGTTGTACTGTTTGCCCCATAATTACTGACAACAGACTGAAGTGATTCGATCCTGATTATCAGTATTAGAAATTTAACATGAGGTTGAACTGGAAGTAATCTGGATCAGAGGATAACGACTGCAGTATAAAAGTAGTGGCGCTTGAAAGGTAACGACACCGAAGGTTTTATTCTGTGTCAAAGGAAAGAACCGGAAATGCGATGGTTATACGAAAGATACTGGAATAGCCGAAATAATTACGGTAAATCAACAAGTGGACATTTGACACAGTGAGTATTACATATAAATGTAACTGAAGAAGTAAAAAAGTTAATTGATCCAAAAGCTTTGAATCACCATGACCTCACTTATAATTACAGCGTCCGTGTTAGTAGTGTTTACTGAACCTTGACAGGACAACGTTTAGTTTAATAGTTCGTGAATAAATGGTGTGCATCAAGTACAGATAATAATGTGTCAGAAAGGTAGTTATGATAAATATTTAGTGAAAGCTCATTCAATGAAATACGAAGGACAAGCTTTTGAGTCATCCATTAACCAGCCTCATTATGGGATATATGTGTGTATAGTTGATGTTGTGCACATCAGAGTATGAGAGAGTTAGCTTTGTCATGTACACGAACGCTCATATATATCTTTACTTAATGACCACTTCACAGAATTACACCAATAAAACATAACAAACGAGGTCCAGTCCATGTTCACTATGAGATATATTTTTTATTGAACTTTTTATTAGTCGCTTTTACTTGAACTATCTTTTATCAATATTATTGTTATTATTATTGATTTTACTACATTCTCTCTAACCTAAATATCTTTCACATATCATAATTACTCCACAAAACGTCTAGACATTGTATACAGTTGCTTATATATTTATATATATATATATATATATATATACCCTTCTATTGTTTGAAGTAAAATACTTCTACTCTAATTACTTCGATAATAGCCCAATTATTAAGATTACTACTACTACTACTACTACTGCTTTTACTACTATAATTATTATCATGACTAATAGCCATTTATAGCTATCTATATATATATATATATATATATGTGTGTGTGTGTGTGTGTGTGTGTGTGTGTGTAAGGAATTAAACAAAGTAGCCAAAACGTTGAGTAGGAATAAATTAATCAAATTAAGATTTAATGTGTTATATTGACTCCATTGACTGTTTGAAAGCTGCAATGTCTTCATCTTTGCACCAGGGTCTGCGTGAATAAAACTGCAGAATTGGAGATCAGCAGCAATGAGCTGATGGTCACCTAGGTACAACTGGTCTGAGATTCTAACTGAGAGCCCAACGTCGTTTTCTACTAACAAGGGTGCATTATGAATCTGTCGCATTTCTGGCTTTGTATGTAATCAATGCGATTTTAAGATGAATGCACAGTCATACTAGCATTCAGATTAGACATTTAGGTAAAACTTCCAGCAGTAACATTCCGTATACGTCTGAAGTGGTTGTTAGACATATATATATGGGACAAACCATAAAACAATGAATTCCAATAGTTCAGATGCGATGCTATAAAGGATTGGGCCACTTTTCCCCACATTTGAGAAGTAAGCAAGTAGCTGGGATGTTTATAAAGCTGGTTAAATGATAACTAGGTAATCCAGTCAGCTCCGGTGGCCTAGCGGTTAAGCACCCGGCACTTGGTGCCAACGGTGGCAGGTTCGAATCCCGTAAGAGGTCGAAACTTTTCCAGGGATTAATTTCTCGGCTCACTACATCGTGGGTGGATGACCACCTTAAATGGCGCTGCCGTCTCCACTGAATTATTTAAAATAAAGGGGGACGTTAAAACCCCTGAGGACGTAAAACACTCTGGCAGTGACCACCCTCAGGTTATTTCTGCTCCATCGACAGTCTGGGGATTCTCCCCGAACAACAAAACCTAAACTAGGTAACTTTGATAACAAGTGACACAAGCATTCATCAATGATGACGATAATCTCAAACATATCGATATGATTGTAAAGACATATAATAGCTTCAGTGTTTGGTGTCTCTAGTTAGTTAATCATCCTCAACTAGCTTGTTTCACTAGTGTACGTTTGTGTATGTGTGTGTGTCCTTGGTGCGAGTTACAGTTCAAAAGATGTGATAAGAGAGAGAGACCCGTAGATGTTAAATAAACCAAATAAAAGACACGTCTATTATCTATTTTTCTCCATACTTACATTGTAAAATGACCGGTAATGATGTTCCGAGGAGTAGAACGACGAATATTAAGACAAATAATGCGGTTTTCCAACAGGATCTTAGATCAGCCTATGGGAAAAATAGGACAGAAACAATGAAGATGCCATTCTCGACGATATCGTATATCAGCCTATGGGAAATAATAGCACAGAAACATTGAAGATGCCATTCTCGACGATATTATAAAGTTATTTACCAGAGATGAAAAATTCTCCCTCGACCTTGAACGTCTTCACAATTAATTAACGGACGTATATTGAAATAAGCACATCGAAATTGATAACAGCTGTAATGGTGTTACTGATGATGATGATGATAACGATTATATACTGATGATGACAATGTTGACTAGAAGAATAATTATAAGTACCTTTATTGATATCGCTCATCTCTGTTAGAAAATTTGCAAAAACACAAATATCATACACACTA
Source organism: Paralvinella palmiformis (assembly GCA_025642065.1). NCBI lineage: Eukaryota > Metazoa > Annelida > Polychaeta > Terebellida > Alvinellidae > Paralvinella > Paralvinella palmiformis. Next base: position 728,130 of record JAODUP010000174.1, read on the forward strand.
TAAATATTCAATTTAAATATAATCCTTATGATTGCAATAACATATAAAACATGCATGTTGCACCCAAATCCTCTAGTTCACATCCTATTGCAACCAATCACAACTGATGAATCATATTATCATCCTCATCTGTATTAACGACTGGTTTAAACTCGAAAGAATATTTATTGTCGTTCGTTTATATATATATATATATATATGACATTACCTATACTTTAAATGTCGAACAACTGCTAGATATAAACACCAACCATTTTATGGAAGCCTCTATGCCAAAGTTATTTAACTCCAGAAGAATCGACAATCAAAATCAAACCAGAACTAGTTTGTTTATTCCTTCAACGCAGGCCGTATACCCACTAACTACAACTGACATACCAACAACCTTAGTTTGGGGGACTTCAACGTCAACATAGCCCGAGAATACCGAGTTTGCTTTTAAGTTTACGGCCCACCGATTCAACAGCACGAAGCGTGTCTTAAAAGTGTATGCCTTATAAGCGCAACGAATCGGTAAAATAAACATTCACACGATATTACTGCCGTTAGAATCAAAGTATTGTCATTATATACTGGTGTAATTACTACTGGGGCATACAGCGAGCGTCGACTTCCATTATCCGGTGAAACACTGCCTTTTACGCTTAACCACTGTGCTGTGTTTTGCTAGACAAACATAGGTCACCGACTGCCTTTTCGATGAATATTGCTGGCTGAAAGATTCTTGTTCTCTTTTTGGCCTATTTGTTTCTTGCTGTTTAAAAACCGGGACTAGATATTTTTGGTAGATATAAAAAAATATGTTTATCGTACAGTGAGCTACTATAATAGGACCACAACACCACTAGACAATATAATCCAATCTACTACCTGTGTTAATAGAATAATGCCGATTTTACTGTTGCTTCGATCCATGAACAAAATTCCTGTTTTACTGTCCTGTAGAGTGGGTGATTGCTTTGAATATATATATATAGTGAAGTGATGTCATCAGCATGAACTCCTTTAACGGTGGATGAAACATCTAACAGACACTAGGTATAAATACGACGACCCTGAATTCGTGTGTAGGTACTATAGTTCACATGTAGCGAGTACTGACCAAAAGATTACTTTCAGTTGACCTCATATGCATAGATCGTACTAGCTGTCCGTATTACATGACTGATCCAGAAATTGTTTAGAAATAATTTAAGTATCACGGCAGCACCAAATTAGGTACGTATTTTTGCCGTGTCAATGTTTTGGCTCACTTTACGTCCAAGTTGCTCTACAACATTGAGGAAAGATTGCGTCTCGTAGTCGATGCCTAGGAATTCATCGTATACATTTCAAGCCGCCACGAAGTTAAGTTTAGACGTTTCCGAAAAACGTATATCAGTCAGCGATGGATACAAAAGAACACATTATCGGAAAAGTTAAAATAAATCCACGTCAGTGCAATAATTATTTGGAATGGTTTATACCATCTAAGTATGTATAGCACCGATATAATGGAAATTAAAGCCCTATTTCGGACGTCCTTTCAGGTTTTACAACGACCTGGTTAATCTTGTATTGGGTTGAGCCAGAACTGTCCGTGAATCGGATTCATCTCCTGATTTGTACATCAGATCATGCATGACCTGGACAAAATGGGAGATATATCCGAGCTCGGCGAGTGAGTGCCACACCAATTATCGTATGCCAATCCTCAAGGATGACTTCATATTTCCACACTTCATTTCTGACTGGAAATGAAGGATAATCGTACATTGATCTGTCTTCAAAATGGTTAACGTATCGTGATATCGGAAGGAAACTACCGTGGTTTATCTAGGAATAAACAGCTGAAGCTAGCGGGACTACATTAAAACTGTCCTCTTTTAGGATCGGTGGGAAACGTCTGATGTCGTCCAGTTCGATTTGCTGGAATCTAACCAGATGCCAACTTCCTGTCTCCGCCATTGACAACTCGCCATACGGTAAATGTGACTAGTGATCAAAACGCTCAGTTCAATGAACAGGAATGTTATTATTTCACTAAGTAGACAAAATATCAAAAAGGTCAACGTGATAACAATTTTATGTGTTCAGATACTGAGCAAAATAATCACTACCTTTTAGTAAAGTCTACAAAGTACCAGATTTCTTTGGCGGCAAAAAACTTCCAGAGTCTGAGACGAGTGGAAAAATGCATTGATACAAAACTACCTGTATTACATCCCATGTCTTTTTAGGCCAAAACGGAAAGAATAAATTACCAATAAGTTGGACAGAATAACAGTTGAAATTATATTGCAGTACGGTTCTCAGTTTACGCAAATTTTGAAAACATCTGTATTCAATCCATCCCATTATTGTACATACATATGAATAATGACAACAGCAATATATATTATTGGAAAAAATGTATGATGAATCAATATCCTACAGTGTAAACGATGCAGTTATGGCCTCTTAACACATTACCATCTTTGTACGGAGAATATTTGGAGTTGTGAAGGTTACAACAAACAGAACCATCCTATTCTTTTTACCACCCAAACAGCTTAAAACATGAACAAAACTATTGTTAATTTATCTAAAGATGAAATGATATATCTTGTACATCAACCATTCATCATTGTTATAAGGCAAAACATTATGCAAGTAAAAAAAGCAAACTGGTCATAATTGAATTAAATATTACATGATTTAATTATTTATAAAAATGGATCCATAGAAATTCAACAATCCAAAACATTCAACATAGCCGAAGCAATTTATTATAAAACAAACACGCGCACACATACGAACACATACACACGTGGGCAAATTTTATAACTTATTTTGAACATTAGGTCTGTGACTAAACACAATCAAGTTAGTAGTGGCAATTAGTAAGGAAAGGTTTATGGTAGATGATGTCTTAATAATTAAATATTTCACTCAAAAGTATATTTCCATGAGATATTTCTACATCTTCAAAAAGGCTAATTAACATGACCATGTATGAAAGATGGTATTCTAAACAATCACGAGCTGGTTGGAGTTTCAACAAAGAAGAATCCCGTTTTGATAAGTGAGCCATCAGCAGTTGCTAACATCCAACACGACTGTGATATATTCAATCAATAACAAAAGTTGCCAAATTCTGAAACAAAAAACCATGAAAATAATTACTTTCCATAATTATAGTACACCACAAAAATAAAGTAACATACATCATTGTGTGCATTACATACATGAATTTGTGGATATGTCTATGAAAGCACCATTTAATATAAAACGAATCAAAAGCAAACAATACCACACAATAAATCATTACACCTAAAAATCAGACAACTCTCATCGTAAACATATTTCAAATTATCCTGATCATAAATGTCAGATAAATATTTATTTAAATAATGATATTATATTCTCATCACTGATACTGATATAAAAAGCTTCAGCTATTATTTTTGTATGAAATACCATTAACCTTTCCCTCACTTATTAGATGTCTATTATAACAAACAGCTCGTGTTTCTCCTCGGTGTCATAAATTTGCATATTGGAATATGTTATGGCTTTCACTTCTGTTCCCTGTAAAGAAGCAAAGGATGTATATTTATTTAAATATTGCTAAATCAATAATTAATGATGACAAATGTTGTCATTCACCATGAGCTGAATAACATAAACACTAGACCTAATCCAAGAACAGGATAACCTTGCAAAAAATTTCAATTCTGACAATCAAACTGTACTTAACATTTCCAATGAAATATTTCTTGAATGGATTACTCCCAGACATGGGGTCAATTCCATTTGGCCAATTCTAATCCTACATAAAATTGATCAATTCCGATTTATCAATTCCATTTTGTGCCTACTCTTTTTTTTACATTTTACCATGAGTAGGTACTCCGAGTACCTACTTGGAATACCTACTCCGAATAGTTTATATTCCACACAGGATTGTCATGGGAGAAATATTTCTGAATTAAAAAATTAAATGGTAGCAAACTTCAATTCCAAATCCACATTTATCATCAAATCCAATTACGTAATTGAATTGACCCCATGTCTGATTACTCCAGTTCTCAATTACATCATACACATTCTACGTTTTAATGAAAAACAAACTCAAATAAAACAAACCCCCAACAACCTTCCCTCCTAACAAAACAATGCCAATATATGCGTGCAAGCAGAGCTAACTAGTGCAGCCCACTATTATCTTGTCCTACTACCGCCTCTCCGATGTATTATAGGTGCTGAATAATCACGTGATTCAACATAAAATCAACATTTATTCTATTCTATGCATTATTATTAGGCCATGCTCAATATTATATAAGACCTTTTAGGTAAATTTTTTTTTTCTAAAATGATTAAATTTATGCCTCATGTTAATCAAGTGTGATCTATAATCATGAAAATTACCCCACTGATATCTGCCAAATATGATCAGCTACTGTTTAACAAGTGAGGAAGCTAAACATAAAAAGTATAATGGCTTATTTAAATACTAATGGGCATCTAATTAAATAAATCATAGCAACTAACCTGAGGATGTTTGCTTATATCGAAGGTCTCACCATAACTGGAAAATAAAAACAATGCCTCATGTCTGAGAGTATCATAATATTTCATAAGTAGGAAGTGTGTATGTGCGCACGTGTGTTGTTGAATTCTGACAGAATTGCTACAATCTAAATAGAAGGAAAAAAAAATTTTAACAGATAAAATAAATAGCATAAAGTGTTTCTGGATGTATGCGTATTGTATAGAGAGTTTAGTTTGTTCACATATGTATGTGTTTTGTATATACACACATACACACTGACATTATCGTTCATACATACCTAAAACACTCACCCAATAGCACTGATCTTGAAGTTTTCTTTGTCAAAAGCTGTTATGACAACTTTCTGTAAAATACAATGAACTGTCTAGACAGCATAATTCATTTCATTGCGATCCATAAACATTGAATATATTGACATACAGTGATGGTATCTGACTGATTATCAAATTGTTACTAAAATAAACTACATATAAAATAGTGATATCAGTTAATGAGAAGGCAGTGTTGCCTTCTTACAATGAAATGTAGAATTAATAACAGGATATGTATCCAGTTTATAGTTATATTAATTTTAATATTTTTGCCTTTTTTAATCTTTCATAATATTTATATTTTCTGGCGGCGCTGAATAGATTTAATATGGTGCAGTTTTTAATATACTGCATGGAGATATGTTCTGACAGTTTTAAGTTAAAATTATTTTATGCAGAAATATTTCCTACCTACAAATAAAATAACGTGCTAATTTTGAATAGAACTATTGCCATGTTTGTGGTGGGTATTTTATGCACCCCAAACATTGGGCTATAACAAACTTTCGCTGTGCAGATAAACTATCTTAACAAAATGTTACTTAAAATTCAACAAGATAAGCCAAAGTGACTAAACTGATTACAAGCTAATAGATGTAACACACATCTCCTACCATAACAAGGTCATCCAATTTTTCAGGTGTAAAATAATGTTTGCTTACATTTCTTAAAATGTTTTTAATGCTTCACACCGAAGTTTGTTTTTCACATTTACCACTTCAGATCAAATAAAACCATTTTTAATGGCCGCTGATGGTCAAACAGTTAGAAATGATCATTTTGAATGTACAACTCCATAATTTGGTAAATCAGTTTGTTCTCAATTTGTCATTTATGTAATGAGAGTGAATATACACTCGTCAGTATAAGACTACTTGTGTGAATTAGTGAGTTGTCTTTTTAGCTTCAGCACAAATCATACCGTAGATATATGGCTGAGGAGCGATGCTCTAGCTAAACAATATCCAAACACAGTTGTTACACTGGAACTGAAATTATAACCTGATGGTTTATAATGCACTGTCCCATCCAGCATAAGCCATTATTTCCAGAAGCCTCAATCAGTCAGGGTTTAAATATTTCAGATTTAAAAAAAGTGAGACTAAGCATCATAATATAAATTTATATCTGACTGAATAGTGATGAGTAATTAAAAAACAAATCATGGATATATTAAAAATAAACTGAAGTCAAATTTGACTAACTAGGATAAAGCTTTAGTCCTTCGACCAACTTAATAGGAATGCTTCTTAACCAAATTATGCTATACAGCCTGTGAAATAAGCTCAGAGCTAAAGCAGCAAGAAGGGCTGGTAAACTTTGAATCATGCCGGTCTAGCAAGATTTTTGGCCGCAGGGCTTTATTGGATGCATTTTTATGCATGTAATCAATCAGTGTTTTTGTGCCAGATAAGTCTCGCATTGAATATGGTGCTCATATAGCACAGGTAGTACAAGTGTGATCAGTACCAAGGTTAAACAAAGCACTTACACACTGAAGGAAAGCTTTCAACCTTATTATTAAATATTGTATCATATGTAAATCCTCATCTATACTGTTATCATATGTCCTCTTCATGAACCTGACAAGGTGTTGTCACAGTACTAATGGAAGACCCACAGATGGCATCTTGGCTCAGTGACTACCTTACTGTTACATAACTGAATGGATTTTAGCAAATTAAACGGTCACACATCAATATCTACTGCTGTCAGATAGGCATGTCACCAACATTTCATTGGTTACAAACACCATTTTACAAGATAACAAACTTATTGCTTATACAAGACGTCAAAACATAGCCAGTTTTGGTTAAAGCATCGATAATAAATTATATATTTATGAGCAGAATTACCCCTAATTAATGCTAATCCAAAATAATGGGCTGCAGCCTTTTCAATAGCAGCAAATGTCCGACACTATATGTCATCTATTTTACAGCTCCCCAATTGCCTACTTTATTGGCAGAAAATCAGTCAGCTACTTTGGTTTTGGTAAAAAGTCGCTTACAGTGCACCAAATACTCCATATTCCCCAACTTTTTCAGGGGAGACCTAACCCCCCTTCCAATGGAGAAGAGCTACTACTGTGTTAGTGTAACTACCATTACCCCACGGCCAGCCCTTCACCCCCCCCCTTGCATCCATACCTCCCTCCAGCAATGCGTCAACAATGGCATCACAATGTTTTACAGACCATCACAGGTGAGTTGCTGCCTACTTTTTGTAAGGGGTCGTCCACTCTATTCCCCACTGAAAAGGTTGGGCTGGTGATTAATTTGCACCTTGATGGTATGTCTTATCACACAAAACATGCATAAAAATGATTTCCATGAAAACAGTGTTCAGATATCATGTTGTATACTTACTCTGGCAATAAAGAATGGTTCTGCTGAAAATACAAACAGCCATTCATCGAGAAAGTGAAACAGCAATGATTCCACATCATGTCCTGAAATATTGATTTACAACATGTTTTTATTCATGCAGCAAGTGCACCCATGTCTATACTGTGGACTATCACATGGCATGGCTTGTGTCTGGGTGGAATCAATCACAACTGTTCTGTACTGCAGTAGTTAAATATAATTAGGACAATATTATTATAACTGAACTATTTGACAAAATAATAGTAACTAATAACTTCCCAACACAACGAGTATTCGACAACAATTCTTCCAATGCAATTCAATAACCTTTATAGTTATATATTCACATACATTTTTTCTGTTCAATGAAGTCAGTTGTAAGTCTAATTTGCAAATATTTCTATTTAAATTAGTAAAGCAAAAATCTGAGAATTAATGGATAAATAATAACACAACAGAGTCTTTGTTATGGATAAAACAGACCTTCAGCTTCTATTTCCTGTGTGTCTGTCATCTGTATGTATTCTATCTCAGTCATATATCCAAACATTGACATGGCAGCCTACAACAACAAATCACAGTGTGGTGTTTAGAATCGCTTCATGCATAAGCTTCAAATAATGGTATACACAGTGAGGCCCATCATAGTAGATCAGCCTTGGGATTAGACCAGATAGTCCTTAAACACAAGTTTTTCTATGCAAGTAATCTTTCATATTGAAAGAAGGCAAATAAGTGGAACAATTGTTTTTTAAACAGTTGAACTTATAAGACAGGTCACTTAATTAAAACCTTGGCATATCACATATCTGACATTAATTGTTTTATAACAAAATAACAAACCTGCTCAAATGCTTCTTTAAGATCATCACCCCCTGATAGATGGTCAAGGATGCACTAAATACTGCTATTTTCGATATACACATGATAATTATTGTATCTCAGTATGTATGTCTCTGGGGAGAGGGGACTGATTTATATGTGAGATCTGTAGGGATTATTAGAGACTAAAATAGCACATAAGAGTCATGCTCTACTGATGTATGTTTAAAAATAAGGTCACATAAATATTCCAGCTGCCATTACTCTTACATGTTAAAATTTGTGGTTGTTAAACAAACTGTATGACAGCCGTTAGTGTATCTATATGTCTGTTTACTGTTAGGTTGCAGTATTATAGGCACAAATATCTACTGGAAATTTTAAAAGAAATATTTATCTAAATAAATTTAGGCAGTCTTGGAAAGGGATTGGCTATTAATAAAATGGTGAGAAGTGGGAAGAGGAACACTCTGAACTGGAAATATAGTAAATAAAATACATACATATGACCAGTGTGGAGATAAATAATATTTCTTTACATTTATATTTTCATAATAATAAGTTTTCTTCTTTTTTAAGTGTGGACCGTTATAATGTATGCCCTATGCTCTGCAATAAATTGTGTCCATTTGGGATTTAGTTCCATATCTCTAAACATCTAAAGTATGATACCCATAGACACAAAATAACAGTCAAGTAATAATAATAATAACAAACGTCTATAGAGCCAATATCCTCAAACAAATCGAGCTCAGTGGTGCCCCTAGTACAGGGGTTGGAAAATCTCTTAGTCAAGGTAGGATGATAGCTTTATTTTTAACTGCCAGCAAATCAATACTGCATCTAATAACAGAAATTTGTGCTTGATAACCTTACTCTTTCAGCATGAGATGTTGTTGAGTTATTTAGCCTCAGTGCTGGACACACCTGGAACATATAGCGGGGGGGGGTGACTCCCCAAGGAAATAAATTCCTCAATCGCAGGTATGAGCCAGATTCATACCAACAACCTGGAAGTATGCAGTGTAGCACTGTAATAACTATGCCACCAAAGAACTCATCATTTCAGTATGGAGAAGCTGTATAACCTTGATGAAGAAGATTATGTTCTGACTTTTAACTGATGATGAGCAAAGACTGGCATTCCATTTTGATATAATCTGAGTATATTAAATCTCCTACTTGACAAACCCCAACAAATAATCTGCTTCAGTCTAAATATTAGTCTAAACAATTTTACTTTCAGTTTGCAAAAATGAGGGCTGCTGGTCCTCTGTAGAAATCACTAAATTCTTGCAGAAATGAATCGTCACTTAGATGATACATTAAACTTTCTTGATACAAATAGAACATAATTAAATGGTGATAAGATACTCAAAATGATCCTTGGATTTTCTATAGAAAGCAGCATTTTCTTAAAAGAAGTAGGCAGCAGCTCACCTGTGATGGCGTATAAAAATACTGTGCTGCCATTGCAGCGGCATTGCTGGAGGGAAACATGGAAGGGGGGTAATGAAGGGATGACCATGAGGTAGTGGTAGTCACACTAACACAGTAGGCCCTTTTCTATTGCAAGGAGGGTGGGTGTAAGTGGCTCTCCCCTGAAAAAGTTGGAGGAAATGGAGTACTTGGTGAATTACAGGTCACTCTTTTGCCAAAACCAAAGGCCGACCAATTTTCTGTTGATAAAATAAGGCGATGAGGGACCCTAAAATAGACGACATATAGCATCGGATGCTCTTGAAAAGGCTGAGAAAGAGCACTATTTTATGTTACAGATGAAAACCCTCAAGCCACCTGTAACTAGATCGCATATATTCATCTTGAGGTGACTACTATTGTGACATTTCAGTACATGTTGTTATGTAGACACACACACACTTTGTATATTAATTTTCTTCAAGAATTTATTAATCCAGAGAGACTGCTATCATAAAGCTCAAGCAATTAAAGTACTTTATTTGTTTAAAGGATACACGCATGGAGCCTGAAACAGAATAAAATTATTTGTTACATTCCATTCAGTATAGAGCACAATAATTGTGCCAATATTACCTTCTTGCATACACTTATGCACACATTTATTCCAAATAAAGCACTTATGATTTACATACACACAAAGCCTTTCTACATATCAGATTTATTTTAAGTGATCCAAAATCCATTATTATACTCACTGTACATCTGCTGTGTGGTCTAAATCTGGAAAAAAACAGATACGTCACAATGAGTCCGCCAATCGATTTGACAGTACAAGTATCCACTTCTTTACATCTTGGAACTGTTATTTAGCGTGCAATTAATAAAGAAACTACTGGTAGACATTTTAATTAAGTAATTAACCTGTTCTGCATATTGTTTAAGTGATAACCCTGTGGTAATATTTTTCAATTTATATACAGCTATTAATCTTTATCAGTGTATATTAAACTGTCTGTATAAGGTCTCCCACATGTACCCCCCTAGAAAAAACTAAAACAGACCCGGCTGCATCTATTTATAAGCGATCAACTGTCTTGCTTGTCTATATATTACAGTTGATAATTCATGTATTTTTAGGGGTATCATTTTCTGACCATGCACGATTAATATAAATGTCAGAATCTATCTTTTCTCTAAAGGAAATGGTGATCACGTAGAAATATCAGACTACACACAAAGTCATATTTTTTTTATATGTTTTTAATGATTGATATGCAGTGGGGCCTCTTTCCCAAATTACTGTACACATGCAAATTAGCTGGATAAAAGTCATGTGTTCTGACATCAACTATCACAAGGATCATGTAGCTGCCTCCATCCAAGTCAGATCAGATCCAACTTGGCCTGGATTAGCCATCTTCATAACCTTACCTGCCTCTGTGCCCATCCTACTAGGTACTATTAACTAATGTCACTGTTGGCTCATTTTCATCAATCTGACAGCTCAATAGATGATTTGTGTGACAAGAGTGCAAAATAATCTTTATATGGTATTTCACTATAATTTTAGTTATCATTAGCCATTTGAGTAATATATGATGATGTTTTGACCAAGAATACCCTAATAGTCATAAGTACACTTTTGTTCTAAAATTATGCTTGGGGACAGTTGTTTACATTGTAATGACTGGGTCTCATACAAATAGGTTGTACCAATGGACATGAGGATTCAGGAATATTCTCTGTGTATCTTGCAGCCCATTTAGCTTACTTTATGCACAAAAGTGGCTGTAAAACATCAATCCTGCAAAACTGTATTGTGATCATCATGTCACTGCCAAATAATATTTTTATCCTATCAATAAAGATTCACAATTATTAGACCCAGGTTGCAGTTGATTTTTCAATCATTAAATTTAATCACTTACTACCATATAGAATGATGGATACAGGTAATACCGCCAGACTTGTGATACTAAATAACTAATAATAATGGCCTAAATTATAGCAAATACTAAAACAGTCATTGTCTTTGAGTAAGACAGTTTATTGCCTGAATTAAACTTTAAAGCTAAGATTCCATATACGCGGTATGCAGCATCTATTCCCATGTGTTTTCAGTCTCTCATGCCATGAACATGTCAATACAACAGAAATACAGATAGCAATGGAAAAAAAGGTTTTCGAGCCAAGAAAATGGATAATCAGTCCAAACTGCAACTTTCTCTGATGGAAATGGAGCAACATAATTTGTTTCTGATTGCCATTGCATATAAATTTATGCAATTAAAAAACCTAATAAGCAAAAAAACACAGCTGGTGGGTGCATGACATAAACAGGAACCGGCTTCAACAAGGAGCATACCATAATCTGGTCAAGTAACTACAATTTGATGGGGAGAAATACCAACAATACTTCAGGTTGACCAGAGAATCTAAAATCCCACCAAATTGTTTGGGAAACACCTGCCCCTGATGTCATATTCTAGATTCCCCCATCCTTTTTTTTACAAGTTGCCATATGAAACGCTACATGGAGTGATTCAGTTTGCCATGTCTGCATCGATGCACAGCAGCATGACGAATCGTATGCCATACCCATACATATGGAAGCGCTGTCATCTGTTTACATGCTGTTCCATTTTTGCAATATCCATATGCCACATAATGCAAGCCAAGTATATGGAATCTTAGCTTTAAACTGAAGCATCAAGGTGAAGGCCTTATCAATATCATATCATAGATTCATATCATTGACATGTCATATGATATGATATGGCTTATCATTATGTAATAGCATCTTATTGATTGAATGTTAACTTTTTGCATAGTATACATATTTTTGTAAATATATCTGGTACGTTATATAATAATGTGATTGTCTGTTTCAGTTTTTCAAATACCAAAATGGTCAATAAGTCATAAGGACGGTGTAGACAGGTATCAGACGCCGACACACATCGGCCCACTATGTTCTCATTGTTATTCACATGGGGGAGCCACTGTGGCTATAGTCTATACCTCAGTATTGTATAAATATTTACCATTTCATTTATTTACATTACACTTAACAATTTGCACCTTTATTTAGTTTATATCTTAGGTTATACATAACTTTTATTGGTGCCAGTAATTTAGTTTATTAACTTTAATACTGTTCTATTTTTAAGCGTTCTATGACACTGAATGGCCTAACTTATGCGGCTGTGTCGTTAAATAACATCAATTTTGCGATAAGGAATGCGAGAATTGCCCGGTGAAATTGGGCGATAATAGGGGGACATAGCAATATAATATAACAGTCATCGCAAATTAAAGTCTTTTAACACTATTGAACTCTCCCATTCTTTATGACAAGTAATGTTCATGCACAAGAATAAATGAAATAGCAGTTCATACATTCATATTTCTTTTCAGGAAGAGATCCGAATTCTTCAGTATCTGTCATGATGTTAGTTACATGTGTAACGCGACCGGTTGTGACGTTTCTACTAAATTCCACCACAATAATAAGAAAAATCATGTTGTTTAAAAATGTCCATATATAGATCTACTATGATAAAGTACTAAATAATTGTTGCTTAGAATCATTGCACTTATACGCATATTAGCTTGTTTAGCAAACAATTAACTAATATGAAGTGGTACTTCCTAAAATCAATGTGCGTTAAAATTAAATGCAACCCAAAATGTCATTATAATCAGATAATGATAGTTAGATCTAGTAGTGAGCCAGCAAATTGTTACGACGCCATATCGTATATTATTTCCTGTCTTGACTGGTTCGCTATACATTACCTAATTTAAAATTTTCTACGTGGCAATTCTTGTCTAATCTAGACAACTTTAATGTTAATATGTATTAGGATACCATGCAGAGTACTGAATGAAAGGCTATGTTTTATATATATATATATATATATATATATATAGTGCCTGTCGGGTATTCCGGTCTTGGCTAGGCCTACTTTTGTTTTCTCTACAGTCTGTGGTGTCGTGTACTTGTCGTCTTTCCAGTACTTGTCGAGCCTAGACTAAAAAGAATTTAGGGTAGTGTCTGTGACAACATGGTCTGATAATGAATTCCCGTCCTGATCCCGACTACTCGATGTCTTTCGATCACGATAATTCACCGTGGGGATATCCGTTCTTTGACAACCATATTAACTGCCTATATATAATGTTGGCTGTTGTAAATTCAATATCACTCTTTATCATATTCCATAACAATTTTCATTATAACCCTCATTGTACCTCAGTGATATTTGCTGATAATTCAAACCAATATAAGCGCATATATATATATATATATATATATAATTATATACATGCAGTGATCGCCTGGCTGTGTACGTGGTTGAGAGTTGCACAATTACGGAAATGCATGATTGGATGGAATGTGGCATTGAATTTCTTCATGAATTCAGCCAGAGAATTAAGTTGATATAGACCACAATGCCTTCATTTGCTGCCATCTTTACAATTCCATGTACGAATGTGGACGAATGTACCATATACTCTGTTGCTACTTAATTGTTGCCAATTGTCATCATTGGATGGTTGTGTGTTGACTTGGTAAGAATCTGCATGGTGCGTAATTCGGATAATATTAATTTAAGTCATTCGATCAGTTTTGGCACAGAAAGTTCGATTTCTTTTGTTGAACACATCCAGGTTTTCTTCAGGTGTATTTTGCACAGTTATTTTGTCGTCGATTTATCGTTGAGGCAGAATTGGTGTAGGAGCGCCAACATTTCCCATCATGTTGGTTTCGTGCAATCGCTTAATTGACGCTAATGGTGTTGATCTTACTACGTTCAACCAGGGCATCGATAATACTTTAATAGGTGTTACGTCGTGTATATTCCGGCACATTTAGACTTAGACGCTACCGTTAAGGGGACGAACGTAGGACAATATATTATGGCATCCAGCCAAACCTATCTGCAGGAACTTAACAGAATCGCGGTATTCCGTGTTCTGTAATCGGTTCAAATTTTTTACAGAGTTTCGACTATAGTTCACTGAAAACATCGAATTTATCGTGACGGCAGGCAACTCGATGTACGTTTAGTTTTCCCTTCATGGTGATAGGCTGGACCGGATTAAGACACTTAGAGGCCCTAAGCACTAACAAAATTGGTGCCCTCATACATTTGTAATTCCAAATATAAACAACAATAAACCATAAAACTAAATTTTATTTATCGAAAATTCGAAATTAAACATAACTTACAGTAAGAATTACGGAAAAGAATATTTATTTCTGTATGGTTCCAATTTATTTATAGTTGAATAATTTTCTCCTACTTATTTTCCTGACAAAGTCTTTGATCAGAGCATCATAACCAATCTTAAGCAACACATCTGCTTCTATACATAATAGAGATAAGGCATACATGATCCTTAATTGTTGCATAGTTGTTCTGGGGGTATTTTTAATATATTTCAACCGTGAAAATGAACGCTCTCTCTATTTACAAGCAAACTGAGATCACTTATGAGACATGTGCTAGATGAGCCTGCTTGTGACACAGGATCGAGAGAACGCTTTATAAACATAATCTATTCATTTTTCATTAAATGTTGAAAATGGCTATAAATTTTATTAATTTTATCATTTAAATGGTAAATTCGCCTATGAAAATTTTCTGAGGTACACCTCCTTCCCTTGATGCCCTAAGCACATGCTTATTTTGCTTATAGGGTTAACCCACCACTGGTGATAAGGAAATATAATATGGTACCAGAACATGTGTTGCTGATAATATAATCTCGTAACGATGTTTTGCTGATAAATTACGGTATTTTTCGTACATGGAACCAGTGTCATTTGATACATTCATACCAGACAAACAAACAAACAAACAAACAAACAAACAAACAAACAAACAAACAGTTTCTGATCTACACGAGTCTAATATATGTTACATCATTACGAAAGAGACACCTATAGTATATCAGACCTCTCATCAATCGAATTGTCAATAGAATTTCGTTCGAGAAAAATATATTAATAGATTAATAATATAGCTCTCCGTTATTATTATTTCTGACCAAGATATTTCTATTCTGTTTTACAGTCGGTAAATTATGTCAATCGAACAATGAAACAACGTTTAATCAACATCATCGTAAAAAAAGTTCTGATAGTCAATAATTTTAGCATCTGTATTAACCAAGACACTATCGATCAATTGTCATTTAAATGGTGATAGAGAAATAACGACTAATTAGCTCCTAATCATCATGACAACTAACTGGGTATCGCCATTTTCACTGGCCATTGTCTACCAGATACTATGTAAGTATAATTTATATAGATGTTGATATACATGCACAGGTGAGTTCAAGCCCGTTGTCTTCACTGACTAACATGTAAATTTGAAGGAATACTATGATAGTTAATCCGTCTGTTAACAGGATCATACATCAACTTACAAGAAGAGTTATTAGGACAGAAACATTGTTATCATTCTATCAGAAGAGTTATTAGGACAGAAACATTGTTATCATTCTATAAGAAGAGTTACTAGGACAGAAACATTGTTATCATTCTATCAGAAGAGTTATTAGGACAGAAACATTGCCATTATTCTCATCGATGTTATAAAATTTGTTCTCGTGTTGGCATTTAGATTCACGTCTTCATGGTTAACTGGACGTTCAATATGCCGCAGTGGTTAAAGTACTGCATTACAAATCTATTGGATTTGGGTTCGAATCTGGCTCTCATATAATTGTACTTGTAGGATATTTCTCTGGCCGTATGTCCCAGATGTGAGCAGCGCCGAGGTTCATCAACTCAACTATAAAAAAAATACAATTAATTAACAGACGTATGTTGAAATCAGAGTGTATAATCCTCAGGAAGCTTATGTCAATTATATTTTTAAGATGAAAATTTTGACTCACATAATGATGATGATGATGATGATGATAAGCGGATCAATTATAACAACCCACAATAAGTTTGTCTTAACACGGATTAGTTTGAGCTATATAATATATATATATATATATATATATATATATATATATAAAATGATGATGATATTTAATCTGATGCTAAATACCATATATGCATGCTTATTATCACATAAAGGAAGAAATTAAGCTCTAGGTCGGCACCATTTATTGATGGTACCATCCCTGACCATATTTGTGTTATATTATTTCTTTGTTTTAGGTTAGTCTACTTAAATTGATAGTCTCAATGTGTACGCTTGCCATCCTCAAATATCACGTAACCACAACATTATCGGCTTATTACGATGTTGCGTCTACTTTATCAAAGATTTTCGAATGATATATATATATATATATATATATATATATATATATATATATATACTTGTTGTGATTGGTTATCATGAACTTAGTGGTTTAAAGTTTAGATTTTTTTGCCGTTATATATATAGATGCTAATATGGCCGTTCCTCAATGGCGAAGTATGTACATTTATAGATGTTGTACAAAACCCAGTTGATCAGTCTGTATATAGTCTGAGATTGTTTAAATGGTGAAGGAGTTTTTTTTGTCAATGTCTCTCATACTGTTTTATTCCTAATGCTTTAAAGTATGTAAAGGAACACACGTACCTGCTTAATTTTATTTGTTCAAATCTGGATAAAAATTTTGTCTGATTTTTAACGGATTTTTCTATGCAGATGATTTAATATTGTCAAGTTTGACCTTTTTTGGACTACACTATATATATGACTGCATGGTGCCACCAAATATAATCTTTATCCACATTCTGATCTAAGTGCATCTGTTACGTTATCCCAAATTACCCAGACAGGATAACAACAATTAACAGTGGACCGACTGCGAGACGATCGAGTGGGCTGAGGGGGCGTGCACTCGGTTGATTGGCTCATGCGCAGCTAGCGTATCAGCTCCGGTTCACATTTGGTCATATAATCGGCTCATGTATGGACAGATCTACCAGTGAGCTACGGTGGCCTAGCGGTTAAGCATCCGGGGCTTGGTGTCAACGGTCACAGGTTCGAAACCCGCAAGAGGTCGAAAGTTTTTCAGAGATTAATTTCTCGGCTCACTACATCGTGGATGGACGACCACGTTAAATGGCGCTATGTTCTATGTGGATGGATGAATGAATGTTATTTTACGACACATCGGCATAATTTAGACCATTCAGTGTCCTAGAATTGTTCTATGTGTACAATTTAATTTTTGTTGTAGTTGTACATAAATAAAAATTCTCGATCTACACAACATTTCTTAAATGTAACACACGCACACCCGCGCACGCACACACACACACGCACGCACACACACACACACACACACACACACACACACACACACACACACACACACACACACACACACACACACACACACACACACACACACACACACACACATTTTATGCATTCGATCTCCACCTGAAGGTCCAGAAATATTATTGGAAATCAGATGATCTAATCATGAATCACAGTAGCACTATCCAACCCCAGAATATAATATATACCTGCCGGATCTGTCTTATAATTTAAGAAGTGATCTCCGGTGGTCTAGCGGTTAAACACCCGGCACTTGGTGCTAACGGTCACCGGTTCGAACCCCGTAAGAGGTCGATACTTTTCCAGGGATTAATTTCTCGGCTCACAACATCATGGGTGGGTGACCACGTTAAATGGCGCTGTCGTCTCCACTGAATTATTTAAAATAAAGGGGGACGTTAACTCCCCGAACAACAAAGCCAAAGCCTTATCATTTAAGAGACTCCAGCTAGGCTAAATATAGTGTGTATCATTGTGTGTGTATGTGTGTGTGTAGCTACGCGTATACATGTGTGTGCATGCGCCGATTATATTGCTTTATTTAGTATAATATACAAGTACAAATGTTTATTTAAATAAATAAAACACGTACAGACCGGGAATAACTTTATGCGAATTTCCACTCTATGCTGGTTTTATTAACTTGTGGTAATTAGAAGAGAATCGATTACGGGCGATATTATAGTGATCGTATACGTGGGTAGTGGTTTAGTGAAAAATAATCTTATAACTACAGAAAACTGGACTTTTGTTACGATGGCTGCAAAACCAATTCGTGTGGATTCTATTACGGGAGTCTGGACATATTTATTATCGGTAATTGTCTGAATTAAAATAAGAAAGCCTGAAAGGTATAGATCTAAAGAAAAGCCGGTATTGTTTACCCGGTAAGGCGGTAGCGGGTCCCGAACGATAGAAAACGGTCTTAATCATCCGGCAACCGGGTAGATCTATCCAACGCTAATTTTATTTCTTACTCAGCCGGCATTGCTGGGTGTGCAACGACATAAATCTTCACTCGGTGCCCGACAAGCCCAGCCGTGAGCCGGGTCATCGCAAAATGAGGACGCATTAATTTTTCTCTGAATGGCGTATCACGCCGTATGTCCTGTGCCTGAACGTTTATTAGTAACTGCGATGGTTCGACAGTCATCTCTGATGAACTCGGTGCAAGTAGACGCCTCAAATTGGGCAAGATAGGGCAAGTTCACTGGAGAACCGAATCTTTGCCGGGTAGGCAGAAGTCAAAATATTCACTGGGGAACTGGCAGCCGAGTGAATAATGACTTCCACAAAGAAAACCAGATCAAACTAGACCCCCTCTAGATATTAGATACTAATAATTAATATACTATATTAATTATATAGTGACTAGATCTAGTCTAGTATAATTGTAGAGTGTAGCTGTATCATACATTGTATGATACATTCATTTATTGTTTTATATTCATAAAATTTAATATATTTATCACGGTATCAAAATCTGACCCGGCTGGCTGTTTCTAGCCACTCCCTAACTCCCAGAAATGGGAGACCGTTGACTTCCATATACATATTTTTTTACAAAAACAGTTTCCTGATTATTTCTGGTTTTAAATTTATTAATCTGATAATGTTTCAATCATCACTGGTCATATGCAATTTTTGGTTGCCCAGAAGCATCAAACAGCCCTCCCCCCATTTTAGTTATTGAACATAATTTTCAATGAGTGGAACTATAAAGAATAGACATATTATCTATGAAATAGACCTTACCTTAATTATATGGCTCATTTCTTTCAAGTGCTATAATAACTAACATGCTTTGTCATAGTATACACTGGAACATGGCAATACCATAGAAATCCAGAATGGATAACAACCCCCTCCCCCTAAAAAAAAAAACAGGTATGTTTGTATGTGTCATTTACTCCCCCAAAACAAATTTACATATTATAAATGCAAAAAAAATAATTATTAAGACAATATCCTATTGTTAAATCCTTAGAATGAGTATTCAGGAGTACGCCAAAGATTTTCATGTGAAGAATGTGGCTAATCGGTCCAAATAGCAGCTTTCTCTGTTGGAAATGGAGCAACATAACTTGCTACTGGATATTAATTTATGCAATTAAAAAACCTAATAAGCAAAGAAAACACCTGGTGGATGCATGACATAAACAGGAACCAGCTTCAACAAGGAGTGTACCATAATCTTGTCAAGGAACTATAGTTTGATGGGGAAAAATTCCAACAGTACCCCAGGTTGATCAGAGAATCTAAAATCCAGTCAAATTGCTTGGGAAACACCTTCCCCTGACGTCTTATTCTATACTCTCCCATCC
The DNA here is from genome assembly GCA_025642065.1 of Paralvinella palmiformis. NCBI lineage: Eukaryota > Metazoa > Annelida > Polychaeta > Terebellida > Alvinellidae > Paralvinella > Paralvinella palmiformis. The sequence continues at coordinate 748,227 of JAODUP010000174.1, forward strand.
GTTTTTTACTAAGTTGCTATATGAATCGCTACATTGATTCAGTTTGCCACATCCATATTGATACGCACCTGCAAGACAAATCATATACTGTATCCAGACATACATGGAAGTGCTCTCGTCTGTTTACATACTTTTCCATTTTTGCCATATCCATATGCTGCATACAGCATATATGAAATTTTAGCTTAAAACATATTGTTGCTAAATGCACTATGTTGCAGAAATATGATTTTGTAACTTCATTATGTACCATTTGCTGACGATGAAATATTGTGAAATAAAAATATTGCATTGACAAAATAGCAATGGGTGCCGATTTCGACATATTTGTGGCGAGGTAATGTAGAAAATCAGTTAGGCCTTCCTCGTTATATAGCAGGGGAAACCCTGGAATGCACAGTAACAAGTAAAAATATGAAGATGGTAACATTATAGATGACAAAACTGACATGACATTTTGAGCTGCATATTATTTTGTATTCTTGGTACAGTTTGATGAATGTCATACTTTCACAAAAAAAAATTATTATAGCAGTCAGAATAAGCACTGATAGCCTGGAGTTGAATTGATTTGTTTAGCCTCAGTGCTAGTCAGTGGTCACACATATGATACATGGCTGAGAAGCGTTTTCCTAGGGAAATAAATCCCACAAACACAAGTATGAGCTAGATTCGAACTCACAACCTGGAGGTTTGTAGTATAGTGGTCTAACCATCGCACCATTAGAATACCCCCTGATATAACATGGACTTTGACCTTATGATAATATGAAATATGGCACTTACATAGTACAAAATTCAGAAAACTGTCCTCTGTGGTGTACAGGTAAATTACACATAATATGAAAGATAATAAGATGCAAAACGTTTCACTAAAAATAGATCCTAAGTGTCCTAAGCAGATCATTTAAAATCAGCCAGTGTATTTATCACGTGGATAGCTCAGAAAGCATAGCCCACATCCTCTCAGGAGCAATACTTAAGTGCCCTTCTACAAAGACCAAAAGGAATTATTTCTCAGCAATCTTGTCTACTGGTAAATAATTATTTGTTTGCCGGACTGGAAGCCAGTGTCATTGTCTCAGAACTGGAATAACTGAGTTATATTTTGGCCTTGTTATATATACTCCTGCCATGTATAATATATTACAGTACATTGGTACATGAACTGCTTTCTTGTATATTTGATTAAGACAGAAACATATATATATATATATATGTGTGTGTGTGTGTGTATGTATGTTTTTTAGTTCTCTCCTATTATTTATTTATGTTGATTAAAGTACTATACATATCAGGGTTGGCATGTTTTTTACCCAGACGTTATTAACACCGTTAGTTAACATTTATTAACATCATGTAAAAACACTGACTTGTAAAAAAACTCAATTTGAAAACAAATCCAGCTATAAAATAGTAAAATGCTAACCATATAACAAGATCTACTACAGCATGACTGTAATACATAAACAGCACTTGAGTTAACAGACTAATCCCCATTATGATAACCCAATACCCAGTCTAGTTGACCCTCACTGACTACTTAACAATATCAGCTAATTACTACTCATATAGTCTGGAGATAATTTACTAGTCTGAGAATAACCCTCTATCCAGTGTTGACACATATATGTATTGCGATGTTGTTAAGATGTGACTTCATTTCACAGGTGACATATCATGGTGTTAAAATGTAACTTCGTGTCCCTTGAGTACATACAGGCAGCCTGAATTTAATCAGTCCAAGTTCTTGACCACTGTTGAAGTGATAAGTGTTGCATGCTTGTTATATGTGGCTTAAATTATTGTCTGATTCAGTTCTTATTGCAAAGCAATTAGATTTATACACTGCCAATGAACTATGAAATACCCAAGTTTCATTGCCTCGCTGATAAACTATCAGGCATCACCTTTTCCACCTACATTTTCCACCAAGAATTAGCTGTCAAGCTGCTGTAATCTCCAACTTCATCAGCATCAATTGAGTTAATATTTTCCAATTTGGGAAATATTCACACTAAAGTGCGCAATAAAATGTGTTTGAAACTCTTGAGCAAAGATGCTATCGCATAAATGTGTTTAATGACATATACTAGGAATAGTACAACTGGCATATAATGAATTATGCTTTTTACAGTATTTTACGGTTATTAACAATTTTTTTTATAGGTTTTTACATTAAAAAAACCCAACCATGACTGCAATCATAATTATTGTTAACTATGTGCTAATATTTGTCTAATTGCATTGGACATTTTCAAAACATAATAATTATTACTTCTTGATAGACCAAGACAGTTTTATATATTTGTACAATCTGTATTTTATATGTGACGGAAATATAAAAAAATTGATATTTATCATCCATTTAAAAAAGTCTTTTCCTGATAATTCAGCCATTTCTCAAGTCATCTCATGTTTATCTTATCTTTCTTCAGATTGATTGGGAAGAGACATGGCTTTGGGTGCTGATGACATTCCACTTGTGGTGTACTGTGTTCACCTTACTCTCCATACTATATAAGAAATATTATCCTCAGATTGGCTTGTTTACAGTGTACTGTGAGTGATTAATCATTTATACAAATGTGTTTTGGGGGAATTTAAAATATGTTGTATCGTTTCAAGGTTAATATATTTTATTACATTTTCAGCATGACTACTAACTTGTACTGATATGGTGCTATGTAAAGATTAATATTGTTATTATTATAAGTTTGATGTTTTTCTTATTTTTTATTTCCATCACAGCAAATTCCATGTGAGATGGTTGCTTAAATAAATATGCTTAATATTATAATAAATGGCAGCTGGTAATCATGATTGAAGATTACAGATTTTACTCTAACTCAAGGCAAATTATCACCATGCTGCTATGAATTCCAATAATGTTAATTCGATGTGCACATATTTCTGTTTGTTTAGAAAAGGACTAAAATCCTACAAATTGGAATGTTTTTCATTACATTTTATCATTTGGAAATAATTTCAGGGTTCAGTCATACAAATCTGACCCCAGCTTAGCATTAAATGCATTCAGATTTCATGAATACATATCTGCCATGTTTTATTTGTTGTCCCGTAGGCATAAGCCAGATGCTCAGATAGTAGAAACTGTCTTCCAACTGTTGTTCTTAGGCTTATATCCACATTTGCCTGTTCATTTCAATAAATGTGATTTCTTTTTCAGTGGCTCTTGCCTTTTCTTCACAGTACATCAATGAGTGGGCAGCTGTAAATTACCAGTAAGTATATAGACAGACATAAATTGCATACTAGTTCGAAACTTAGATCACAAACATGTGCATACTCACAGTAGTAATGTTTAGTAGTGAAGTTAATATTAATGTATGCTGTATATCCAACTCTCAGTTGGAGGTATATAAAATCAAATGTTTACGTTATATGGCATAACAGTCATGTTTCTTTGTTTTACATGAATGGAGCCTATAGTCAGCAGTGATGGTTGTTTAAGATGATAGTGACTTATATTAATAAAGTAACTCAGTTATATGAATTAGCCTGATTTTATTGAAGTTATTTTATGACAGAAATAGGATAAATACACACAAAATTGAGGTAAATGATTGGAAACAATGACTTGTTTATGGTGAAAGTACTCAGATGTACTCTGGAAGTATGAATACTTCATTGATATACTTGAGTACAAATACTGAGAAGTTTATGAGTACATAAGTACAGAATACATCAGAGAACTTCAAAATATGTACCTAAGTAAAAGTACATTGTGTGTGTGTGTGTCTGTGTTAAGGCATACATTGGATACTGTAGGTTATTTTGTGGAGTTGTCATGGCTGAATTAGTAGAGTTACTAAAGAATTATTAAAACCATTGCTGGGTTTGAGTCCCATCACTTCTGTTAGCTGTCTGGGTTATTGTGGTAGAAGTTCTACTAGTTCTAGTCACATTAATATCTCAGTCCACTCACCCCCCACAATTGCTGATTCCACTCAGTCTCCACAATACCTCAGCACAGTTAGTCTTCTAATAACCATGGTTCACTTAGTCTCTACATACCTGAGGCCTGCCTTAAAAATATTCTTGTTGTAGGTAACACGGCTGGGTGGTGCCAAAAATAGATAAAAATGCCAGGTGGAGTATTTTCTGTACAAAAAATAATAAAATATGGTCGGGTGTGGAAAAAAATGTCAACAATAATTTGTGATATTTTTTTAATCGACCACGTGCGTTTGTTTATAACTTTTATCTGTGCGTGCGTTCATCTCTAATCTTGTAAGCAATTATTTTATTGGCTCACCCGCTAATGATCATTACCTTATTAAAATTCGGCAATATGGTGGCATCTGCAATGTTTTCCAATTCACTTTCTGTTGATGGCACAATTAAGACATATCAACACCACACATACACTCTGTGAAGCAATAGAGGAATGTCTGGCTCAGAATCACATGGCAGGTCTATTTGAGATAGATCCACAACATATGAAAGTTTACATCAGTAAATCAATTAATAGTGCTTGCGTGTTTGTCAAGCCGGAGGACCCAGTGACATAGAATGAACCAATCTTTTCCGTTAACCACAGAGAAACCATTGAAGCCACAGTTGTATTCTGTCCAAATATCAAGTCAATCTCTTGTTCACTGACTACAACTAGTTCTACATCAATAAGTTAGTGTGAGCTCCTGGGTAACCAGGTTGCATCTGCTGAGAGTGCATCAACTTCTGCTTCTTCAGGCCAAAATGCATTTAGGCCTTATGCATTTACCTTGATGATGATGAAAGGAAAGTGGAAAAAGCATCCTAATATTGTCACTTTGACAGCATACTCTAGGCTTGGAATCTCCTGCTGACTGAGTGCTGTAGCCCCATACAATGGACATATTATAGTTCCAAGTTTGGATGTACCAGTGCTTGTTCATATTGTGCCAACAAGGATGGACGAATTGATCCTGACGTCAAAAAGACATCTAAAACTGTCTTAGCTGTGTGTGCTCCATGTCATGTCAAGAACTACTAGATCCCAAAGTGGAGTTCACTGGCTGGTGTGAAAAGAAAGGCCCCATAATGCCTACATTGTAACTTATTCATATTAAATGAATGGACAAGGCTATCATAATATATGTACAATTGGGCAATTCACACAATTGATGCCACATCTGTTTTTTAATGTTGATACCAGTAATCCCTGGGGACATTTTCATGCCAAAAAGAATTCCTGCCTGATGAACTTTTTTCCCCATGTTATCCCCAACAAAGATTTTATTAAGGCAGGCCTCAGCATGATCAGTCTACACATTCCTCAGTCCACTCAACCCAGACATGGGGTCAATTCAGTTCCAGAATTGGAATTGATGGGCAATTCCAAATCCGGAATTGCTTATTTAAAAAAAATGGAATTGGAATTAATAAAATTAAATTTGGAATTCATGTTTGCTACAAAAAAATTAAATCCACAAATTAATTTACCATTTTATTTTTTAATTCAGAAATATTTCTTTCATGACAATCCTCATTGAAATATAAATTAATCGGAGTAGTTATTCCTAGTAGGTACTCGGAGTACCTACTCACGGTAAAAAGTAGTTGGTAAAAAAAGAATACCGTACTCACGCGAATAAGGGCTATTGTTTTCGATGACTGTTTTCCCCCCATGGCTATTCAAGCATGCCCTTATTCAAGCAGAGGCTCTTATTGTTTTCAAGACATGTTGGTGTCTGATATGAACAATTATCATACTGAAAATATTGTTCATCCATCCAAAAACATGTCAACTTATGGTACGAAATATGAGTTTTTATTAAAAGATAGTGAACTTTCTTCAGCCACTCATGAGTTAGGTTCTCATTCATCCAGCTACTTTCACGACACCAGTGATTTTGTCCTTGTCTCAGCGCTTGCCCTTGAAAACGATGAATGGTGGCTTCGGCTTTGGCAGCTAGAACGACCATCACATGCGACTTTTCATGACCAGTGGTCTTGAGGGGGATTGACTTTTTACCAATAAAATCCAGCGTTGTGTCAGCCTCCATGTCGAGCCACACGGGTGTTTCATCCAAGGCGCCGATCATGTTGAGCGGAAAGTTCTTTTTAAGATGGAGACTGCGCACATACATGAGATACAACATTAGCTTTGGAGTTTTGTGTATGATTATTTTTGTCAAGAATTTTCCATAATACTAATATAAATTAACTGACGTGAACATCAATGGCAAGTATGCTGCTGACGTGTGAATAGAATGTGGGCGATGATAAATGAATCTGTACTGGAGTATTCGTACATGTGTATCTTCATTTGTTTTCTTCGAGGGGGGGCACTAAATCAAACAGGGGCGCTTATTTATTTCAAATCATATTTACCCCTGCCCCTGTTCGAGCAGAGGCGCTTATTCGCGTGAGTACGATAGGTAAAAATTGGAATTGGAATTGATCAATTTCACTTGGAATTCAGTGGAATTTGAACTGACTCCATGTCTGATTCAACTACCAGAGGTTTTGTTGTAATTACTTAGAAAATGGGAATCATTATTTGTTATCAGTTGGTGACCTTATTTAAACAGCTGAACTTTGTTTTCATGGTTCAGGTTTGATACATGACATAGAGTGCTAGACTGTCAATTAATGTTGTTGTTGATTATGTGTATTAACAACACTGACAAGACAGACGTTTTGCTTTTATTTTCATTCAGAGGAATGTGGTGTTAATGTGTACCAGAATACAAGCCTTATTCTATAAGCCATTACAACACAATGTTTAGAATACATCTTTCAATTCTAAGTAAATGTTATATTAGATTGTTTGATGATGATAATAATAATAATAATGATGATAATAATAATAATATTTTATTATTTTTAGGTTGTTCAGTAACCAGCAGTACTTTGATAGTAATGGCATGTTCATATCTTTTCTCTTCTCACTGCCACTGCTCTGTAATTCTCTGGTCATTGTGGTAAGTAGTAAAACGTTTCTATGGTCTAGTAATAAATTTTGAAATTGAATTGTTAAGACAGAATTATTTATTAACAGTTGATCAACGTTAATAGCATTTAATGAAATTTGGCTGGTTTACATTATCGTATAAAATGATTGGAATTAGCTTTTGCATGAATAATTCGGTAAGTTTGTTCTCTGTGCTTTTGTACTTTTGTATTATTGGTATTGTCCTTGTAGTATTCTTATTATCTTTTTCTTAATGACTGCTAATGTACACAGATCTACTGGATGTGGGACCTAACCCAGGCCATGATCAGCTTAAAACGTTTCAAAGTGAAACACGCCAAGAGAGCCGAGAAACTGAAAGAGCAACAGGCAACCAAATCTGGTCAGAATAGGGAGGAAGGCGATGATGATGTTAGTACAGATAGAACTGATTCACATCCGAAAAATGACATTCAAGGGGTCCAGCAGGATAAGTCACTGGAAGATAAAAAAGTTGATTAATTTTCTTGATGTTTAACAAAGATAGAATAGAGGACTGAAATGTTTTATTGTCTTTCATGGTGAGATGATGATGATGATAATGATGAAGATGAGGATGTTGTTTATTTTTATTTATTTTTGTGATCAAAATTGAGATTCTTGATTTGAGTCAGACAGAATGACAGACAGATAATTACACAGACAGACTGGTAGACCAACAGAAACTAACTTGCAGACCTATAACTGCTCAGACAGATATAGATATGCAATGGTACACACAAATGCAACTGCATAGACAGTTAGCAGGTTGGACATGCAATTACATAATATATACACAGAGTAGTAATTATACAGACAGATAGGTATTTAGATCATCTCACAGACGGACCTATATAGAGACAAATACATAAACTAGACGACAGTGTTCTTGGACAGACTGACATACATATAGAAAAAGTACACAGCTCAGTAATCCCCAATACAGTATTCTGTGGAGGTTGTTTTTCAACGAGGTGTTCAGTGAATTATTGAATGTGCTAAATGTATATATTGGGATTTTGTATGTGTGATGTTGGCTGTATGGTGGATAAAATAGGAATGTATACTTTCAGCATTTAAATCAATGAAGTAAGCTAGATTTTCATTTTTCTACTGTATTTCACTGTGTTATATTTAGCATTTATTATTAATAAATATTGTGACAAAATGTATTCAAAACAATTACCAATGTCAAACTAGTTACCAAATTGATCTCATTTGATTACAGATCTTTTTATGCTTTATTTATCAGGTGGAAGACTTAAAATCCTTTGTGTATGGTGTTTCTAGGATAAGTGTATTTATTTATTTCTGAAATAATATGTTCAGATGTGCGCAAATATTTGTTGAAATAAAAATGTTTGGAAATCATATTTAAAGTTAAGTTTTTGTGGTTCATCTGCCATGTTTAGGCACTTATATAGCACACTGCTGTTAGAACATCGTGCTGCAGAATCCCAGAGCAGGGTTAATTTGGAATAAAGTTTCCTTTACTCATTCACTTAAGCACTCATTTATTCACCCCTCAGCCATCTTTTTTATATCTGCTTTGTCTATTCTAATGTAATAGATATCCATCAAAGGTCACTCTAAAGGTACCAGGAGATAGTGTGATGGGATCATTCGGTGATAATCTTGTGAGAATTGTAAATTTTAGAAAGAAAACATTATGCCAACAAATTGACCTTGCTGTCCATGAGCGATGTCCTGTTGTAATACCAGTTTTGAAGTGGTTCCACCTCACAGTCTGGGGACACTTCCATGGTCTAACTGGTAGTGTGGTTGGCCACATATCTCAACCGGCTACTGGTAAGTTCAAATCTTCACATGGGCATGTCTGAAGGGTGTTTCATCTTTTACTTTGTATCATTACTTTTGGGGGTTGCTTGGCTCATTTAGCCCGCCTTGTATACAAAATTGGCCTTAAAATCAAATATTCAAGCATCCATCATACAGTCCAATAAAAGTACCGGGTAGTTCTGACATTAATTTATATATAATTAGATCATCTTAAAGTAGACTAGAAAGAGATACTATTCACATTACGATTATCTCAAGTCATGAAAATGGCAGAAAATAAATACGAAAATCTGAACAATTTCAGAAATACAGATGGAATCAAATGTGGTACCATTTTAAATGAAACATATCTGAGTTAAATATTGTACAAACTATATTTTGTTTTTCATTGGTAATTTTTTCCTATGTAGATTCTTGGAATGCCATTTAAGCCAAATATTAAGTCTTATCCTGGATGCCGTTGTTTGTTCCAGTATCTGTTCAAATTGTGTCTGAAACAATGCCAGACATATTCATCCAGCATTACCACTCTAAGAACTTCATTGGTTGGTTGTCACTCAAAACCTGACTAATATATTTATCTCTGTCTTAAAAGGCACACAGGTTAAAGTACTGTTGTACAGGCTTAGTCAGGTACTCTAGTTTGGGGTTCAGATCCTACTTCTATCCACATTTGTGGGACATTACTCTGAGGATATACCACTTGATAATATGTCCCAGGACCCCTGGCCCTTGAGTGACCAGATTTAAACTTAATTAACCCAATCACTCACACTCTGTCCTGACCCTTCCTAATCCTGATATTTGAATCAATTTGGTCATATCTTCAGCTTTCTGAGGGGTATACCATTTCCAGCAGCCCATTTTAAGTACATGATAATCCAATGAAAGACCAAATTATGGTTGAGTTAGCTGGGATCCAGTTTAGTGGATTCTGCCAATTTCTTGTCCGTTTTATCTCAGTCACTCTGACCCTTGTGGTGTACATTAAAGAAATTTTCCTAGTGCAATGCATAATCTTTAATTTTGGTATTGTTTTCGATTATGAGATCAACCAGAACTTTGTGGTGTGTGAGACTGGGAGACACAGCCACTGGATGCCGAAGAAATATATATATATATATATATATATATATATACAAGGTAGATTGCTGGTTCTGACAGGGCCACCAACAAATCTGGAGTTCAGGTTGGTGATCCTGGTTTTAAGGACCATGGATTTGGGATTAGCACTTTGACTGTCATTATCATCATCATCATCATCACTTTTTTTAAAGCTTCATGGATGACCACATTAAATATGTTAATGTCCAGACTAAATTCAGTATTGACTATCTTCAGAGAAACTTTGAGCCACATTCATGATGACACACACACACACACACACATACAGACAAATGTATACACACACTAATTAGTTGAGTTTTAGTTATTTAGCCTCAGCATGGGTCACACAAAGATAGGTTTGAGTCATATTTGAGCGAGTACCATCTCGGCTCCAATATAAGAATACAGAAGAACTATTTAAATTTTAAGATTAGCCAATTTTAAACCCTGTGGAATACTCTATAAGCGTTGTGACAAACAAGTTCAGTGTGTGCATGTGTGTACGTGCTTAGAGTATCTTGTATATATTGATCAAAATGCACTACACAAGATTGTATAATAAAAATGATAATGGTAGTAATAACGTTGAATTCTTTACATAAAACAGAATGCTTCACCTTTGCAGTGATACTCGATACAAAGTAAATAATTAAAAATACACAAAGAATCTGTTGCTTGTGAAGCTTTGTATGGATCACATGCAACAGTCATTATGTCAATTGTGCTTCGGGATTGCAGAGCAGAAAGGATCAAATAATGCAACCATTTATTCATTGCTCAGACTGGATAAATAGGATGTGATGCGATACTTAAAATTTGACACCAGTACTTAGGAAACTGTTAAAAATATTGACAAATTAAGTGAACATTTCTCTTCCCAACATAACATGCTTCACGAGTGTAGCGTAGAATGAAAGCATGCTGATTAATCAGTAATTTGAAACATCTGTTATTGCAGAAATAATTGCTTTGAATTAATTAAGCTGCAGTTGAATTAACAACAATTAACCAATTTCATTTTTTCTGTTAATTGTGGATTAAAAACAAGATGACAGCTGCAACAAAGACTTTTATTTTAACGTGTTCTGTAAATACATTTTGTGCCAATGGCTGTGACAAAGAAAAATACTTGGGTCGCAATTACAAGAAATTGATTACCACCATTGAATTATGATGTTTAAATTATGAAGCGGAACATAACATGCAGAAACATGAAAATAAAATTATATAACTAACTAACAGTGTTTGATGATGCTACACACAATTATATACAACGAGGCATTTAACTACAGCAGGTTGTATATGCCTTAAGGTATCGTTTCGAGTTCTTTTGATGCATGGAACACAAATAAATAATAAAAATATTCTCTCTAGTTATTTTATATGAATATGTGTAATTTGATGTAATAAATTATTTGACATTGTGATGCAAGTTACATGCACAATAATTACAAGATATATTTTGTGACGCGATAGAATAAAACACATTAATGTTTGTTTGGCGACATACATACTGGGTAGTGTTCCCTATGTGTTTCACACTAATTTCATATCTCAGTGATATCTAATGTGCAGGCATGTGTTAATTATGCACTTTCAAAAAACTTCCTTATGTCTTCTAAGGTGATGTGATCCGGATCACTGCTGATCTCCAGAGCAAGCTGAAATACACACAAAGAAGAATAATAGAATTGTATTCCAGTGTGTGTGTGTGTATCTGTGTGTGTTTGCTTTAGGATTCATATATATATATATATATATATATATATATATATATGTTACAGTTAATCTGTATAATCAGGTAATATGTATATTATTGTATTATGAAATCAGTTACAATAGACATATTACCTGATTATACAGATTAACTGTAACATATATATATATATATATATATATATATATATATATATGATGGCACTGGCTGAGAACATCAAAATATACACAGTAAAATTGCCTTCTGAGGCCAAACTCATCTGGCATGTAAACAAAAATCTGGTGTAATAATGATATTAATGGAAAACTAGGAGGGACTCCCTTTTAATAGTCTTTAATAAAGATAGTCTCATAATTCAAATTGTCGCACAAATCCTTTTTGTTTTTCAGGAAAAACAAACCTTGTTTATGACATCATCATCATATGGCAGATGTTGCTTTTTGCACATTTCTCGTAGATTTTCACGATTGATAAATCCTTGGCGATCCATATCGACGCCAAGAAACACACGATCCTTGCGGTTATTTGCAGTGATGGCGAGCTTTTTAAGTTGGCCTTTGACCTCATTGACAAGATCATCTAGTTCTCCAGGCCTACGTTAAACACAGAAAGAAAGAATCAATATTACAAAAATGGAGCCTTCACACAAGCAACACCACCACCAAAAAAAACCAACAAAAAAGTCTTTATAATCTAAAACATCTACAAAGAACAATCTTATCCTCTAAATTACTGGTCCCATTATGGCTTTATTTTCTTATATTTAAAGGACTAATTCAGTCCAATATAAAACATTATGTAGTTTATACAGAACAAAAGTATATTCCTTTAGGGAATGGATTTAATGCCTCAACCCTGCTCGGTCTAATAACATGCATATCTTGTCCTAAAAGCTAACTTGGGCTAATCGTCATTTTTAAAAAAGAAGTAAATCTTAAAACGAAAAAAGATGATAAATATTACATATGGCCATTATACTTACGCATAATTTCTTCTTGATGTAGTTTTGTCTAAAGCCAAACTGCCAAGTTCCTCTCTCAAACTATTGATGGTTGGTGCTGAAAAAAAAGAAGAAGTGTATTGTGTAAAGTAATACTGAAGAGCACAAAAAGTGCCAACTTTTAATATTTACCATGACATTAGCTGTTGGAAATAGCCATGGTTCATCCTCAAATTGTCATTTTTTCTACCACAGCAATGTTTATAAGTTAAAATGAATTGAAATATCTAAGTCGACCAAGTTTGTTTGAGAGTTAGTCCATTAAGCAAGGATTTTTAATTAACCAAAGTTGTTAAAATTCTGTTTGCGATTAACTCATGCCATTTCCAGAAAAAAATGAATTAAGCTTTCTCAAGTAATTCCTTTACTGACCATGATTGGCTAGATAAAACGTCATTTGTTTTTGACTTCAGAAACAATGTATATACCTGGAAACTGGTTTGAGTGTTCCTCCATGTATTTTAATACAAACTGGTCAGCTCCAGTAATGACGAAGCGATGTTTGAACACTTCGACCACAGCCCCAATGTAGAAATCTTGTGGCCCATAATATTGTGGGCAGTCCATTGTACTGTCTGGCTTGGCAACCCTGGTCCTCTCCAGAAACTTTCCTCCGATGATGCCTGAGTTTCGCACGGGTGGCTCATAAATGGTGATCATGTCGTCAGCGAGGCGATACGATACGATGAATCTGCGATTCTTGTCCTCAGGTTTAGGAGAGTCCTGGTGAGGTATGAATAACATTTGTTTAGTTTGGGGATCTTTACACTTAAAACACATTAAAACTCTGTATACAGCAATTAGCCTAGACAAACAAACTGAAATTATTGTTGTTATGAAGAATTGGTTAATTAATGCTTACCATCATGGCCTCAAAGCGAAGCACACGACCATCATTTTCTAACATTTTAACAAAGTCCTTCTTTGGAGGTTGAGGAATCAAGGAGAGACATGATTGTAGAGAATCTTCCTGAGAACCATAGCCATTGTATGGTGGTATTTCCTGCAATATGCAAAACAACACATGGACAGTCTGTTATCATGCATGTAAATTTAACATGCAAGTAATTTTTCCACAATTGCATGTCCTAGGTTTTTGGCATACAATTTTAGTTTTATATACTACAAAACAAGAGGAATTCTGTTCCAAGACTCATATAAGGTAAGAACAGTCTCTTGAAATAATAAGATATTTAACTTTTTCAAATATGAAATTGACACTGGCTATGGTATGATTTTCACGTGAAATTTTCAGATCCTGGTACATTATAAAACACTCATATAATTATCCAGTGTCTTAATCTTTTAAGTAGTTCCTAATAGGTTAAAACATGTTTTGCTAAACAAATGCATTGATTCTTTCATTAATTCCACCCTTCTTCTGTTATCCTGAGAACATTTTGATATAAATATCTAACTTGTGTTTGTTTATTTCTAGATAAATCAAGTTTTTTGTTGCACTCTATTTACACCATAGTAAAGCACCAGCTTTGCCATTGTAAATATTATTGAACATATTTCTTGTATGCCACCTCAGTTGTGGTGAAATCACAGACCAATTGGTTTTGATTAGCCTTGAACAATGATAGGCATCGTAGGAACGATGGTAAAGTTTGTAAAGAAATAATGACGAAACACAGATCAATAATAAACTATCAACCTGGAGCAAAGACACTAAAATGACCAGAACAGATAATAAATTGTTGCATTTTATGAAGTCATTTCACAATAATTTTTTTTCTTCCACATTGATTTAAAGTACAAATCCAGTATTGCTAATTAATCTAGCACGCTATATTTAAATAAGTTCTTCATCATGTTTTGACCTCCATTTCTCCCAACAGTTTGAAGCCATGTACACTTTGGTGTAAACATTGATTCTCCAGGAGGTATATTGCATCTAATCATCAATTCTAGGTATACAGTTGATAGTAATTCATCTCATTCCATACTTATTTATGGCCAAGGTGACTAGTAAGCACACAAATATTTAGTAGAGAGATTTTGGTGGAATCAAACCAAGAGGTTCCTAACTTTAAATTCACCACCCTACCACAAAAACATCAGGACCTGCATTTGTTTTGGTGATACTCACCATCTTGGCTCGGTTCTTCATGTGCAGCTCAATGTCAACTGGTGTGAAATCAGTGATATTGAAGTTCTTCCAGTAGAATGCCTTTGTGAAGTTGTCACAGTCATAGATTAAAAATCTTCTGTTGTACAGGGTCACTGTTCTTCCAATGGTGAAATCTTTTGGTGTGAAGTAATCCTTAACTTCCTGTTCACTGAGCTCCATGACCACAGCGGGGAATGTAGATTCAATACTGTAGCGATCTATTGGTACCTTCTGACGACAGATCAATATCGGAAAGGGATCGTGGCCATCATTTGCAGTGTGTACTTCTCGGACTTCAAGTGTGTCATCCACAAGATAATACTAAGCAGAAACGAAATGGAATGATTTATCTTGTGAAGTGGTTCAAACAAAACAAGTATCTGTAATATCAAATTGTCTACAGATATTAGAAATAAGTTCTGGATCCAGTGTTTATAAGAATATTAAAATATAATTACAAGCCATGCTATTTATTCAGTATTTGGAAGAATTGAATAGAATCTAAAACCAAACAGAATTTCTGGAATTATAGCCTCAAGCCAAAATCAGACACAATCCGGATACAAAGCAATACAACATTCTCATATGCAAAATGTTACCTTTTCTGGAATATTTAGAAATTTATAAAATATTATTCGATATACCACAATAACCAACTATCTACCAGTTGTTGTTGTTGAGTTATTTATCCTCAGTGCTGGTCAAACCATAGACATATAACTGAGAGGTGACCCCACCTCCCAGGACACAAAGACAGGTATGAGCCAGATTCAAAACCACAACCCAGAGGTTTGCAGCCCAGTGCTCTAATCACTGAACTATGAGAGCACCCCCTAGCTATATCTACCAATAATATTATGAAAAAGTATGTAGACTTATATGTCTCACTGAATAAATAACATATGTGGTAACGTAAGAATGAAACATAAAGTTATGACTCAGTGATAGTATCCCAGTGTCCAGGTAAAGTTGTCTCTCCCCACAATGACTAGTTCATGCATAACATGGGTTGAGACTAGCTAGAGTTTAGAAATGAATGGATCATGTATAGTAAGAATCAAAATAGCACGCTATTAATAAAATGAGTTGCTTTCAACTGGGAATCACAAGAAATAATCAATTCAAGGTGATCATTTAGTAACTGATTTTTTTGTCTTTATCCTTTTGATCTAGAATGTATGGCTAATGGGAATTGTTCATTAATGGAAATAGTTTTTATTAGTTATTTTAGTCTCACTCACATGGATAACAAACTTGCGCATTTCACCAAACATGTTGTCCCTGTCATCCCAGACACAGTAAAAACGAAGCACTTTTCTGTCCATCTCCAAGAACTGGCGTAGTTTGTCGAAGTCAGATGGTGTGTCAAAGCTTCTCAGGATGACAGCCTGCTCACGATTCCTGATGTAGGGGTCTTCTGGACAGGACTCTGGGGGACTTACCTCAATACCTTCACTTTCTAGGTACTCCTGAAAGACATATCACAATATATATATATATATATATATATATATATATTATAGTACATTTCCATCAAGGTCTGACAAATCAGTATTGATACAATATAAATCAAATAACATATATTTTAATACATTTTGAATAAAGTATTGTGCCTTAATATGGCATTAGAGGCTATACTCAAGGGCTATAATTTTTACACACATACACACACACATATACACACACACAATGATGTAGGTGTACTGACCCTTGTCCATTTATCACAATCGTAAACATGGAATATCTTTCCATAGAACACAACATTTGTGCCAAGGTTAAAGTCTTTCCAGTGCCAATGATCACCAACATCATTCTTGGGCAGTCTCTGTCTCTTGATCAATTTACCTGTAAATAAAATGATTAATAAATATCAGATATGTTGACTTGTCTCTATTTTAGCTTTTCTCACTGAACACTCATTGACTTTAGTTCAGTATTTTAAAATCCACATAATAATATGTAAGCTGCTTTTTCCTACAGTATGTCATTTACTAAAAACCCAATGACAGTTTAGTTGATTTGGGGATGTACGATGAAGTTGAGAAAATTAGCTCAAACTTATAATCACACAAAAACAATATTTGAACCCCAATATAGTTGTACATTGTTGGTATAAAGACAATAAAATGATTATAATG
This sequence comes from Paralvinella palmiformis, assembly GCA_025642065.1. Classification (NCBI taxonomy): domain Eukaryota; kingdom Metazoa; phylum Annelida; class Polychaeta; order Terebellida; family Alvinellidae; genus Paralvinella; species Paralvinella palmiformis. Next base: position 765,045 of record JAODUP010000174.1, read on the forward strand.
ATGATGATGATAGTACAGATGGTAAAAAAACCTAGGATAGCATTTTGAGGCCTGCTGCCTAGTTTTATATTTGTTGGTCTGTATATAGATATACATGTATTTAGTTGAAGCCTTTTACATGGCTACTAAAAAAAAGGATAATTTAATGATTTGCTTTTAAAACCATGAACAGAAAGTAACATAATATTTTCTTTTGACATTGCCTTCTGGTCACAGACAATAATCTTGCATTTAATGGGAAGGTATTGTTGACTACAGTTCACTGTTATTGATTGTTTCTAACAGACATGAGAATAGTTCAGGTAATGTTTCCATATAAACACACAACAAACCTGACAAAGAACACAATAATTTATCAATATTTTAGCGAACGGATTAGATTCTATGATCATTTTGAATGTTTATCAATGGAAGACATAAAACCTATTCCACAGGATTCCATAATTAAATCAAGTTTGCCTAATTTTCTTATTAATTACATTTCTTGATGTGTTAAATCACTCTGTTGTTATTTCCAATATACTGTCATGAAAACCAGCAGCACAAACAGGTTGATTTTCCTGATATTCTCTGTAATCTGATTTATTTTATGACTAAGAAGTCAGATTATCCATGTCTGACTGTAGGTGAAACATGTAAATCAACTGAATCTAATAATTTTGCTAATAATGACAATTGATAAAAAATATAATAATTATTACTATGATGTATTTTCATTTACATTATGACCTACCTTGAGGCATACCACTGTTCTCTACATGAGGTTCAACAACAGCGATGCTGTCATCCTCAAGATAATAATAAATACTGACAGGACGAACCCTGTAATGTTCATCAGGAGACTCATGGACTGTCTGCTTAAAGTAAGCCAAGAACTTCAGTACCTGTAAGAAGAATTGAGTACAATAAAATATTTTAACACTTGTCATAAATTGTTGTACCCATAAAGGTTGACTTGTTTAGCTTCTGTGTTGGTCACATCTGAAATATATGACTAAGTGATGTCTGCCAAGGGAAACAGATCTGACAAATAAAGATATGATATGGATTTTAACCGACAATGTGGAGGTTTGGAGTGCAGTGTTCAACTCACTGTGCCACCAGAACACCTCTGGGTTGACTTATGTTAAAATGACAATACTTACAAATAAAAATATTTGATTCTTTGGAAACAATCATAATTCTAGTTAAACTGTAATGCTTAAAAGGTGCATGTAATCAATTAACCAGGGATTAAGTAGATTATGTGTGTGAGTGTGGGGTGGGTTACAAAAGTTGTGAAAATAATGTAGATAAACATGGATATTAATACAAATAAGATACAAACCTTTTTGTCCCATGCCACATGTGCTGGAATGAAGTCCTCTGGTGGTGCCTGCTTGGCCTGACCATATGTCAGAGTTGGGCTATAGTTGGCTAACTCATCCAGTTCTTGCTCAGACAGCTGATTGTATGGGATTGGCGTGCCACCAATGCCAACTGTAGGATGAGTGGGAACAGCATAGCCATTCTTGTAACTGAGTGAGTGGCTCTTGTGATATTTTGATTTCTGAAAATATACATAACATATCAGGTTTTATGGTTAGTTGATCAATATTTCTAATGAATAGGCATAGTATAATCAAAATTCATACATTGTTATTATTATTCCTGATTATTACTAGCAAGTTGAAACAACTGCTAGACTCTGAATCAAATGATTCAGAATTCAATTTCATACAACCAGAATTCCTTTATTGGATTAATGAGAATTACATGAAGAACTTGTTTATGATAACTTATTATATTTGTGGATACAGTCTGAAGCCATTTAAGCTATGTGACAGAACATAGTCAGAAGAAAATGTTTTCATTGACTGATCACACAGTGGGATAATCTTCCCAGAGAATTAACGAATGTGCCTTCTTGAGATGCCTTTAATAATTTACAATTTCTACCATAATACAAGAAGGATAGTCTTTCAGTTAAGTCACCTAAACATATCAATATTTGAAAATGAAATTTAAAGTATAACAGTACACTAAGTCATATAGTATATGATATAACTGTCAGTAAGTTACTAAGTAACATGGATCATTACCCTAGGCCTTGCATGGTGTATGCCATTAATCATAGACTATGACACAGTCATACTCATAGTGATGATAAGAAATCAATCATTAGCAAGCATATTTTACGTATTAATTTCCAAAACCAAGAAAACAAACATACAAATCTTTTAGTCAGTATCTGTATCTAAGTGTTGGTCTGAACATTGCTTGTAATAACAACACGAAATATGAAAATTGAAATGATTGAATGATTTCTAATCATTAATTTCATAACATTAATATATATATATAAAGCCAGAACACATACCGTTGGGTCTGCGAACGAATTTCCTGGAAGAAATGGAAGTCCGTCCATGTTTCAACTGTAAATTACCTCCACGTTTTGTAAAATAAACGCTTGGTAAAGTGTTGTCAGTCTGCTATAACAAGTACAACTGTTGTTGTTTGGCTCGTTGCTATGAAAGGATAATCATGCCGAAACCACACGAGACTAGGAACGAGAATGATTAATAATCGCGAGAGGGCAGCACAATCAATAAATCAGCATTCACGTGAAGGCGCCACATGCTTACTGAAATGGTCAACTGGACTCATACTTGGGTTTATTAAGGTTGATACTGAACATAAGTCGTTAGTCCTATGTGTGTCTAGATCATCATTCGATTTTGAAGAAAGGTTTTCTTCTTTGGCATTGTGATACAAATACAAAGCTGTTTCATAATTATATACAAGATCCTGATTCTTCCAGTGCTTATATAATCTCTTTTCGAAAGATTATATACTAGTGGCCTGCAGTACTTTGTCAGCCAAGCTGTTCCAAGCACCTACTATCATTTCCTTAAAGTAGTGCTGTCTCAGCCGGATCTTGGTATTTTTTGTCTTTCTTCTGCCTTTGTAATTACAACTCCCATCATCACTTGATCGTCATATGCACCAGAGACCATCTTGTACATCTCATTCGTGTCACCCCTAAACTTAGTAGATTTAATTTCGTCAATCTCTTACTGTATGTTTGATCTCGTAGGCTTGGTTTCCCGCCTCTGGACTTTCTCTAAGGAAATATCATTCTTATTTCTTGGTAGCCACACCGAGTTAGCATATCCTAAATGAGGTCTGATGTATTGCTTTGTACAAACTTGATCCATTATTTGGTGTTCGAAACTGAGATTGCAGTTCACGGTGACCCCCAAATCTTTTTCAGTTTCTACCATGTCTAATATGTGAACTGTACTGCATCAATTCGAACCATTTTACTCGTGGTGCATGTATCTGGGTGGAATCAGAGAAGCCATTTATTTGACCACCCTTGTAGTTCATTTAAGTCCTTTTGTAGAGTATGTTTAAGCTCTACTGATATTATTTCCCGAAACACCTCTGTGCCATCTAGAAATATGAATACCTCAGAGATCGTGTTATCAGGAAGATCGTTTATATACAAGACAAATAACATTGGACATAGAACACTGCCTTGAGGGATCCTACTAATCCTACACATCTGACACTATTTCAAGTCATACCATATGATCTAAGTTTATCAATGAGCCGTTTATGCGGGACTGTGTCAAACATTTTCACAAATACAAGACATTTTACATCTAACTCCCATTCTTTATCCGGAATCTCTGTCCAAGTATTTATAACTTTCAGTAACTGTAGAGCGGTCAATCTACTTCTAACGAATTCAAATTGTCTATTACTGAGCAGATTGTTTCTCTTCATGTGAGCTATCATAAGATCCCTGACTAATGATTCCATAATCTTACATTCTGTCCACGTAAGATTGACTGGTCTATAATTGCACGCTAACTTCCTGCTTCCCCTTTTAAAGATGGCTGTGATTTGTTCTTGTCTCCATTACTTTGGTATTAAGTTCAATATTATTGTCAATACTGTGCCAGTTTGCTCTGCTGGTTATTTTTAACGTCTTGAGTGTAATGCATCCGGTCCTGGTGACTTGTCTATTTTTAGTTTCGTGGCCACCTCTTCATTTGAAATGATTATGTCTTCCAACTGGTTTTCCACAACCTTGGTGTCCAATTTTGGTATATCTATATGAATATATCCGGTTCTCTTGTGAATACGCTGCTGAAAAAGTTAGATAGAACTAGTGCCTTTTCCTGGTCTGTTTTGGTTAGTATCTCCTCTTTTCTATCTGTCTGCACGATTAGATCTGATACTCCAGGGCACGTTTTCAATTTATTTTTATTTCACATAGTTCCAGAATTATTTTGGATTTTATTTTGCCTACCTTGAGATTTCTTTCTCCAGATCTATCTACATCTAACGTGTCACGTCTCGTACTTTATTTATCTGACGGGTGTGATCTTTATATTTCTCTGGATCTCTTGTATCAATATACCTTGCCACACACGGTATTTCTTTTTTGTTGCTTTAAATGTATTTTTATCTATTGGAATACCAAGACATTTCTTTTTCCTTGCATTAATCTCCTTGCTTGGAATGTTTTTATTTCTACGCTTCCAGTACGATTTCTTTGAAGATTTTCCATTGTGTTTCTGGGTCCATTTTATGTGGTGTCAATTTATTATGCCAGTCAATAGACAGTTCTTGTCTAAGGCCCTCATAACGTACTCAAACATAGTAGAATTTAGTATAGGTCTTGTCTGTAATTTAAGTCCTGCAGCTGCAATTGAAAAACAAGCAACAGTGATCGTGTTTGCCAAGTGGTGACTGGTGCCGTAGATTTGATAGCATACCCTCCTCATTTCTTATAATCAGATCAAGTAGGTTTGGTTGGTTGATTTGTTCCTCTCCCTCTGGTCTCTTCTGCTACACGCTGGAACCAGTACCCATCTCTCAATGACTCAACAAATTTATAATCTTCTCCATCTGTGATGCCTCCCTCTGTTTTCCATATAATCCGGTCAACATTTGAGTAATTGAAATCTCTTACTATCAGTGCATGGGCGCCATTTTATTGGCTTGTTTCCTGCAGTTTCTCACTGTTTGAGTTATCACTTAGTTTGGCCGTCTTGTTTGTCAGTGTCTGCATTGGTGTACCAACAAATCAGTGTGTTTCTTATCATCCTTGAGACATCATTGATGATAGTCAGCTTATAGTGATGATTTTGATGAGGTTTTAACCAATCTAAATAGCTTTGAAAGTCCAACTTATTTTGTAATAACCAAAATCATCGTCAGCAAATGATATAACAACAATAACAATATCTATGTTATAGTAATAAATCTTAATAGATTAATTTGTAATAATAATAACAATAATAATTATTATAATAATTCGTTATTAGAATAATATTGATCAATATCGTAGTTTGGGCATGGCGATCCGGCACAACCAATCTGGACCCCGCAGTGATAAGTGACCTATTCAATTTAATTAATGAACAGTATATATATATATATATATATATATATATATATATACTGTTCATTATTAATTATATATATATATATATATATATATATATATATATATATATATATATATATATATATATATATATATATATATATATATATATATATATATATATATGCATACATACATACATATAAATGGGGAAGGGGGATTTACAGCATCTTTTTATGAACGACTTTGGTAATAATGATAACATTAAACATACACTATTCAATTAAAGTTTTTTACTTGGTCTTTTTCCAGAGCCTGTCGTCAATATATACACACACATATTGGGTCTAACGAATTTTTAGTAAGTTATATAATCCAACAGGAAGCCTCAGTTCTCTCTGTAGAATCCTTTGTAATAAATATTACTATGGTCATTGTTCATATCTCATGATTGACACGTTGAAAGATGTCTAGATTTTGGGAGTAACTAAATCACATCAGAGTACGACATTCCGATGAAATAAACGAATGTGTCTCAGCCATTCGACGCAAATGCATCACTAGAGCGGGAGATAACCACGTACCACTCAATCCAGGAAAGACTGGAGCAGTCGTGTCGAAGGTCATGAAGCGGTATCGGGAGGTTAGTGACCTCATGGTGGGACCTATCGTTATTAGAACGATGGTTTGACCTCCAATCTAAGTCTGAATGGCTGTTCATCTTTCATGTCAACCCGTTGCCATCAGAAATGATTTAATGTTCCATTTAGGTTACTGTATGCAGAAGAAAAGCCATACAATAGTACCAACAACAATGATGCTGCTGCTGATGATGATGATGATATTTAATCCGGTGTTAATTAAGGCTATTCTGTACCTGACGATCGCCATCCTTTTATGAAGCCGAGATAACATTCTCTGACTTGATGACGAATGCACCATTCCGTGACGTCGTGCGGCAAACCGAGTGACGCACTGGAGCATCTGATAATAGACCTAATGGCGACCATGTCATGTCAGCGGAAGAAGACGAGCTTTTCCAAATCACGTGTCGTGTTCCTGATGTCAACCCGGAGACACCGGCCGCATCAGCTGACCCTTATTGACCCCGATCTGACTTTTGAGCGCTATTCGCCATAACTATAACCACATGTATAATTGATAGATCGGAATGGATTAATTAACTTGGGGGGGGGGGAGAGCGTGTGGCTAGATATAGCAGCGAGAAACCGCATGTTTCTACCGCAAGTTCATGATGAAATCACAGCAATGTTTAGGTCAAATATATATATATATTTTGAACGATTGGCTTTCATAAATTGCTGATTTTGTTATAGTTAGTCTAGGAACAGTCAAGTGTATTTATATATCTCTCCCCACACAATGACAATTTGTTTTGGGGGGATGGAGGGGTTAACTAGCTAGCTACTCATTTATGTATATGTAAATATCACGCTCTCCACTGATACCCCCGCCGCTGTCTGTTTCTCTCCATCTCAAAGATATGCCATGACGAGAATACTATATTGCGCTACTACTGACTACAGTTTGTTTCGATTTGGCCTTATATGATCACCTTATATGTGTATATAACCTTCTCTACATGACACGACCTATGGGCTCAGTACACCGCTGAAGTTATTTTTATTTTGCTATTTCAGAGCAACCCTAATTAAGCTAACGCTATTTACAAAATGAATAAATAAACGATGTAATTACGAAAAATAGTATAGAGTCGGAGGAGCGAAAGTCAACTTAGTGCTTCTTGAAGGTATCCGTTTGCAATTTTGCTTTGACAAATCCGATTTTTGGATTTCGAGTTATCCAGATGGTATATGTGTGTATATGACTGGAAGGGTCACTGTATTTTTTTCATCCTATTTGAAAGAAGGCTAGACTTTGTTATAGAAATATATACAGTTACTACTCGTTTTACTCATTTTACAATTATTTTATATAAACAAGCAGAATAATAAATAATACAGCGCAGAGGAAAACCTAAAACTCGATGAAGTATCACATATCATAGATTCTTGTTATATGAAGTGATTTTGTCAGCCAAAGGCTTCAAAGTTAAATCTGGATCCCTCTGAAGGCCAATAACTCGTATTACATGAGTGTAATATATATTTATACAACAACAACAATAACAACAACCTACAGTACAGGGCAACTTGTTTTTAAAACAGCAAGAATTTTAATCCGTAATTTGAAGAAGGATCCATATCAGAAGGTTCCATATCAGAAGGATCCATATCAGAAGGATCCATATCAGAAGGATCCATATCAGAAGGATCCATATCAGAAGGATCGGATGTGAGCAAAATGTAATGTTTTCAAAGAATTGTAACATGTCAATTATTAACATGTTAATTATTACCGAGTCTCGCCGAACTATAGACACAATTGATTGCCGGATAACGTCGATGAATCTGTTTACTATCCAAACATCGATCGAATCGACTCTTTGGTCTAATTGGTAGCACGGTAATTGGTCATGGATTCAAATCTCAGCCTTACTGTGTTTGAAGGGTGTTTCATCTTTCATTTCGCCTCGTTATCTTCGGATATCGCTTGTCCCATTAACCTGCCACATCTACAAAAGTGGCCGCAGAATAGCAACATTTCATTTTTCTCACATCGATACGATACAATATGAGATTACCACAGCAGTGAAAACTTTGCTCATGTTAAAATGTCCGGTCAAGATTTGTTACGTAAACAAGAAATTACTTAGCGGAGTATAACACTCTCTGGATCTGTACCAACCATATTTGTGGACTATTATTCGCACCAGTCTTTAATTTATTCTATTCAGTTTTAAAACACATCTAAGCACTAGAAATTGTTGTTGATGTTGTGATATGGGATTTTATCGGTAGTTTGTTTACTCACAGTCTGTAAACACAAATAGAATATACCTGGAAGAATTCGAACGATAAGTCCTATATTCTGGTATTTTATTAATATAACGACATAAATTTAAAACAACAATCGTCGCTATGTATTATAGATGGATGAGACTCCGCATCAGTTGGTTTGGAAAACAATATCAACTCTACCGTAAAACAAACATATCCAACGATCATCTTTTCGTTTCAAATTGTTTGAATTTAGAGTTATTTATCATATGATTGTCGGTACCATTGACCTAAATATAAAACTAGACCAAGCAGTCAGTAGCGTTTGAATTGGCCGCCATAACAAAACAGATCTGACTTCCGGCAAGGGAAAAAGCAGCGTTGAAGCGGCTGCGCTTCGAATTTGAACCTACGAATACGGACATTTATTGTGATGTGTGCATTATAATTTTGTGTGTGCAGACAATCTGTATTATTCCTCTCCTATTATATGCCATGAAATATGTAAAAGTAGTTTTATTCAAGTCCTTAGATCTAGTTTAACTGGGATTAAGCGCCAGAGATAGGCCGGGGGTTGTCGTACAGGCTAAATATAATAACAGTTAAGCTTAATTTCCCGCCAAAAACTGTTTTAACAGCTATTTTAAATGTGTTCCCTATACTTACGATGAAAAGACATCCCGTTTATATTACTTCCACGCCCACGGCTTATGCAAGCATCGATACAACAATAATTCACCATGTTTATAAACCTGATTTTTCTAGTCTGCGTTCCTATTTCCTCGACCGGAAGTTGATACCTTTTTGCCATCAAATCGGCGGCCGTGTTCGGTGTAGTTTACTTTTAGGCCAATGGTCGGTACATGTTATTGACCTGAAAGAAAACTGGACCGAGCTGTCAGTGATGTCCGGTAGGGGCAAAAAGCAACGTTGAAGCGGCTGCACTTCAAGTTTTGAACCTATGAATACGGACATTTATTGTGATGTGTGCAATTTTAAATGTGTTCCTTATACTTACCAATGAAAATATATTTCTTTTGTATTACTTTTACTCCCATGGCTTATACAACCAACGACATAACAATAATTCATCATGTTTGTAAACCCGAATTTGCAGTCCGCGTTCCTTTTTTCCACAACCGGAAGTTGGGACGTGTTTCCCATCAAATCGGCGGTCGTGTTCGGTCTAATTTTCTTTGAGGTCAATGGTACATGCGTTCTCAAGTTAAGGATATAATAACAAACTGTATGATTACCAGTTAACTTATTTTGTTTTTGCTCGTTCTTCGAATCTCGGTAACTTTCCGCTCTGTTTACGGTTGCTGCATATTTGTTTGATTCGGACATTCAGAATTAATGTCTTAATCGTTTTTCTGATGAGAGAAGTAATTTATATTTTTCAGATTTGTATTTCGTTCACGCGGAACCATTACCATAGTATTGTGTGACGATTAATTAATCATTATAGGGTGAAACATTAAAACTGCGCACAATGAGGTCACGCCAATATTTGAATTGCGCATCCAATTTAGAACATTTATACTCTGGAAAAATTTATAATAAGTCTATTTAACACACTAGCTTTAAATGTAGTTGTTGTAGTTGTCGTTGACATTTGGTATGGCAAATAGTTTTAACCGAATATCATCTAGTCACCTGAGTGAATTAATGTGAGGTCATTTCGAATTTATTGAATTGCCAACTCGTAATGTGGGACAAACATTCGACGTTGTCTTTGCAGTGGAATTTAACAACATTGATTTCAAGGTTACAGACAATATAAGATATAGATGTATAATGTGTGTCATAGAAGAACTTTGCTAAAGAATATATAAATGTGTACTATCATACCTGTTTGATCTGTGATCTTTATCGCTAGACCATTATCTAGATGATTACTAAATGTCTTTATATCTTATCATCCCCGTTGATAAGCGCGGTTTATTAAATCTTATTTTATTGTTGTTGTTGCTGCGGTTGCTGCTGTTGTTGTCTCCGATTGGAATCGGCGTCATTATCTGAGTGTGGGAAATGCGAATGATTTATTATGACCATAAACTAATAGATGTCAAGATGACAAATTAGGCAAAGTATCAAAAATTTATAAATTAAGCCACCGAATAACTTATTTTAGCCTATCTACAAATTCTTAGTTGCCGACAGCTAAATAAGCCAATGTGATAATCGATGTTTCGGGGTTTAAGCCACTACCGTGTGTATGTCAGCATGTACGACTTATGATCCGGGGCGATTGATATATTGACAAAAATTGGACAAAAGGAACGTTCAGACACAAAAACTGATACAGACTTATCGATTTATCACCGATTTATCACACCTCTGTGATCATTTCTTAAGACTTATTTCATTTACCAGATGGTTGGCCTTATTTTCACCAATTTTCTATGGTTATTTAAACCAAATGGTCTGGCTATGATTGGCCGGAATATACCGAGATTAATATTTTTACCATATGACTGCCCCATTTTACCGAACCACTGACCTTATTTACGCTAAGTGACTGGCCTTATATCGAGAGAATGACCGGCCTCATTTTCACAAAATGGCGGACGCTAGAAAATCAAAGCAGAGATAGCATAATTTAATTAAGTCGCAAAGCGAAGATTATATCTAATGTCTCGCCATTATTTTCCTTCACTGCGTCCACTGGGAATCGTTTTCAGCGACATTGCTGCCGACAAGAGTAGCTTATCCAAGCCGTGTAACCTGTCTTGGGAGACCACCCATGGTCATAAAACCTTGCTGAATGACACGAAATACTATACACAGTATACTACACGACGTATTGTACAGTGCTCTGTCACGAGGAACAAACTGTGAACAACTAAATATCTTAGCAATTAGAATTAAAATACACTTTTTTAAGAACAGCAGATCTCGTTTCGGAATATAGACAAATAAATAAAAAGCTCTCGAAGCCGCCAATTTACATCGAATAAATCTTACTTCAGCATCAGTAAGGCTAGTATAAAGGATCCAAAGCTACCGTGATTAGAGGTAATATAATAATTAATATAGATAATATAAATAAATAAATACATATTTCATATCATCAGTCTACGTTGTATGAAGCATGTTTTCGGTTTACGGCGATGTCAACAATAAAATCAGCTAACAATGTTGACACCTAGTATGGCATCTGACAGTAGTTACTCAAACTATACACCTGACTCGTGAATGACCATAGATAAACTTTATAATGTAAATAAAAATCGGCAAAATGTAATGCAGGTTGATGGAAAACACTCGTATGCCATTTTGATGACGATAATCAACAAAGCCGGTAGGTGTATATGTCTTTTGTTGCCAACTAATAAAGAAAATTAATATTTATAGAGCTCAATTTTCAATCTGGAAGACTGATCGAAGTTTCTTTACATAACGTTTGCAGGATTAATGAATATTCCCCCTCGCCCACACCAGGCCGTCTTAACGCATGGGCACGCTGGGCACTTGTCCAGTGGCCGCACGAGCATAGGGGCCCCATGCTAATCTATGTATGTTGTGACTTGCTGTCAACAAATAACTACTATGCTATACTAAACTATAAATATTTGTTACTATATTACAAGTGGACATTGGGATTCGCATCTGATGGAATATCACTGTCACCTCTGCAACCTGACGTTCACCTATGTGTAAGGATTTCGACCTCCGTGGTCTAGCGGTAGCGGATTGGACCACAGATCACTACCTTTGGAGGTCGCTCGGCCCATTTAGCCGACCATGTGTACAAAAGTAGCCGTAAAACATCAATCATCAATCATCATCATCATCATCATCGACCATTTACATGTTTATTCCTGTGGGTGGTTGTGTATGTGGGCCCCAGTCCACTGCTTTGCCCGGGGGGGGGGGGGCCTATAATGCTGTTAAGATGGCCCTGCTCCCACATTATTTCGAGTGCAAGAACGAATTATTCCAACACGAACCACGCTAATCCAAGTCGAGCGCCAGATACAATCCAGCATGTATTTTCGTGCGACAATACGTTAGTTCATCTGAAATACCATTTTGTTTGATATTTCACGAAATTCACGTACATTAGACACCAACTGGCTTAAAGTAGTACTAAAAGTTTGGGTTGTTCAGGATCCAGAGAAAGTTGGTTATATTTTGTTTATATTAAATACATTGTTGGTATTGGCTGTTGGTATTGATAAAGACCATGATTCGCTCTATGATAGTTAAAGCTACAACACGTCATTTGCGCATGCACAGTGCTACCATATCTAACTACCAACTCCAGCTCACACCCGGATTACATATTAATTTACTATATGTCCGTATCTGACTCCCGAACGGTGTAATAAGTGACTATATATACAGCAGTAATATTTTAACTAATGTGTTTATTGAATGTGTATCATTGGGGGGAATAGGGGGTTGATATATATATATATATATATATATATATATATATATATATATATATGTTTGTGTGTGTGTGTGTGTGTGTGTGCTTCAATTCTGTACACTATCCCAATTTTCCCCACCACTATCTGTTCATCCGGCCCCGAAGCCTGTGATACGACAATAATTCGATCTCACTCTCACAAGAATTTCAAGATTAAGGATGTGTTGAATTAACTAAAAAGTCTGTCCAAATGGAATAATACTCGAGTAGTGGATTTAAACTCCTGATCTCGTCTTAATTAGTTGATTTATGGCGCGGATGATTTGAAGTTCGCGTGCCATTTAATGTCAGTTGCACGTTGATTTCCCTTTGTGCGAACGCATAAACATGTTTTATTCGAAATAACTAATGAATACGTCCGAAATTCACTTTGCAAGACAAAGCTTCCTTTGTGACTTTCAGCAGATTGAAATATGGCTGCCTCCAGAAACTAACCATATATTGGATACATGTATATATATGTATATATATATATATATATATATATATATATATATATATATATATATATATATATATATATATATATATGCGTGTGTGTGTGTGTGCGTGCGTTTTTGTGTTTTAATTTAGAAAATGGAAATATAAGATACAGAGCTGATAACTGCATATTATTGATAACATTTTAAATACGAAAGCCGCTAAGGAAATCTTTATTTTACATTTCATGTTTTAAGCTGCAATCATGAATTGTAAATACGAATTCAGAACTTGATGGATGCTAGCAGATGATGTCAAGTCATGATATTAACTGCGCATCAGTAAAGAAAGAATGGAAAAGTCCAGTTATGATTTATTTGATGAGAGCCAGGTAAATCATAAACATGACACTGCCAATTTATAATCAGTTAGCTTTGATTAACAATACAATGTCTGATTGTGAATATGTATCGATATGGTGATATTTTTTTTATTATTGCTGAAAATTAATAGAGCAGAAATATCGACGAGTATCATCCTGATAGAATGACGTCAAACACGAAAATAACATTCAATTCTCGGCAAATATAGCTATAGACGAATCTGGATATATTTGGAATGTAACCGTAACTGACTTAGATACATTTCAGAATCATACGTCTAGGTATATAATTATATTTCTGTTTTCCAAATTTAGTCTATTTATAATAGCCTTCATATTCTGAGCTAATTATAATATAAGTTGTATATGTTTGTTGCCGATTTTGAATTGGCGTAGTCATATCGCGATTTACGGGAGAACTACCCCAGCAATGACGTCATAATGTGACGTCACTCATACAATATAAGAATGTACAATCGATAACTCCCAGCAAACCCATTGGACACCAGTAAAGCCAGTAGCCGTCCGGTGGAAGCGAACCTGGTTACTCCTAATTTTTAGTCCGCCGCTATTTAGCATCGCATCTAAGTCAGCATAATGTTGCCGGGATGCGAACCCGGAGCACTCCCGTGTCGATTTACCGTCGTACCTACCGAGCCATCGCGCTCGCAATTAACTGGACGTCACGAATCCGTAGACGAAATCGATAGCAAACCGGTTTCCGAATCATAATTCATCCCTTGAGGTAGATGACTTCCGACCTCTGTTTGACCTCAAGACTACCCGCAGACGCCGGGCATCAATTCGTCTTTCGAAACTTAATTACATAATTTCCTGTATTTCGCCAGAACCAGTCTTTCCAGCATCAGATATACGAGTAAATTAATCTCTGTGAGTCCCCTTTTCCCTAATAAGTAAATCAAAGAATAAAAAACTAATCATGTCTACGTGGTCGATGTTCGATGGAATTAGGGGAAAAATAAAAAACAAAAGCTAGTCGATTATTCCATTCGATTAACTTCAGTGAGGTTTATTCAGTTTTATATGTGGAAATATCCATGCAAACAAACGCATAAATATGACACATGCAAATGCACGCACGCACGCACACACAGACACACAAGAGAGAGAGGGGGGGGGGAGAGACACACACACAAACATACCCCCTACACACACACACACACACACACACACACACACACACACACACACACACACACACACACAGAGAGAGAGAGAGAGAGAGAGAGAGAGAGAGAGAGAGAGAGAGAGAGAGGATGATCAAGACTATTTCATTTTAGAAAATATTATATTTAGTTACAAAATTATGACATGATATGAACAGGACAAGAAATGAGATAAAATAAAAATAAATCAATTTGTATTGAATTGTATTTGAACACATTACTGCCACGACGATGTGAATTAGTTACAATCTTAACACGATGGTAACAAACACATTTAACAAAAAACACGTATATTGAAAAGGTCTGAGCATCTTATGGAGGACCATTCGCTGATCCAGGTCATCACCAATTGTCTGGTGGAGTGATTAAGGTCATAATTAGCTGAAACATATCTAAATTTGCGTCGTGATAATATCGCATATTTATCGCCAATGACGTATTCAACGAATAAAATGTCTTATTTCTTACAAACGTTTCATTCCATTGTTTCTCAGATATACGCAAATTTGACAAAATTAATGAATTAAAAAAGCTGTCTTGCTGTTCCTGGATTTAAAAACAATTGACGTCCAGGTTTCAAATAAATCACATCAAGAACTGTTTAAATTTTATAGTGTCATGGTATTCAAAATAGATGCATTTTTGTAATACATATGAATACCTATTGTTAATTTCATTAGTTTAGACCCCGTCGTTTCCATTTATTTTGTATGGTGATCTTTGTTCATGTACACAAATCGTGCCTAATGGGGGCTTGTTTCACACAAACACAACGGTATTACTAACACATTGTAGAGAATATTAAGTAATAGAACAATAATTGAAGCGGTTATTGACGCGGCTGTGTGGCTTTAATACAAGAAATCGGCCTTATTATTATATATATATATATATATATATATATATATATATATATATATATATATATATATATATATATATATATATATATATATAACAAAGTCGCGTTGAGTCAGCGTATCATTATAAATAGACCATTGTTGACTTGGCTCTTATTAACATCGACCATATACCATACACTTAATCTTGGTTTGATTAAAACCCGATCCATGATTTACGGTATATAATGATGACGTTATGTAATGATGACGTTATATAATGATGACGTTATACAATGACGACGTTCATTAAAGTTTGAAGGTCATTGACAGTGAGGCTTGTAATTAGAAGATGAAATAGTTTGTTGGGTAGACCATCAATACATGTTGTCTGTGCTAAACGTTTTAAGTCGATGATAGATGTAATGTTAATAATTTATTCACGAATCACATCAGTATTTGATCAAATATCTACCGGATCACGATAGATATATTAAAAACGTAATGATCAAGAGATAATGGCGAGTACGAGTTGATGACGCGTTGATGATACGTTAATGACCCATTTGACCATGACAGACGTCAACGCCAGAAAACCCACATCCTTCACCCGTGGACACCGGAGGGGGGTGGGGGGCTTGTCATCAAAGGCCTTATAACTTCAATTAACCTATATTATAACTATTACAGTTTCGCGCTTATTTCGACTTATAGTTGTGGTTTATCTTAATCGTACCAAAAGGCAGAGAACAGTTCAGGTCAAAGCTCTCACAGTTTAATTAGAAGAATATCCCAATTTCTCTAAAACAAAACGGTTAAGAATCTATACATATTTTAATGCCGTGATTTCGAGCCGTGATAGCGCAGTTAGTTAGAGCGTAGGACTCGGGTCGCGGGTTCGAGGCTCCGTGAGGTGCAATGCTGTCATGTGGCGACTGGTTCACTCATCTGTAAAAAAGAGTACCTGACAGGACGCGTTGGCTATGTGTTTGAGTAACGCTTTTCGCCTATAATGGCAGCATGCGTTGTATGCTCCCTTAGGAGTTGAGAAATGTGCTGAGTGGAAACAGGTCTGACCAAGGGAAAATAATATTATATATATTATAGGGCGCTATATAAATATCGCCTATCGTTATATTATTATATTATAATGCGTTTCGTGAAGTTCGTTTATTCACAAATTTTGGTTGAATGCTAAGTTGGTGGCGGATTATGTGATTGCAATTGATAGCTAAAACGGTACCTCCTTCCCAGGGGGTAAATTCTGATTCGAGAAATAAGGGGGGACGGCGAGATGAGGTTGAGAGCGAAACTTCTAGGTGCTAGATAGAAATGCGAGGATATTATAGAAGTAATGTTGAATTAGTTTGCATTTATCTGTGTACGAGAAAAAGCGTCGATATCGTTTCGACCGAAGAATGATCATTCTATAAAATCGTTGAGGGGTCTGGTCAACAGTGTATAATGTTTTATTTGATCCCGTAAAACAGTTTTTTCTCTCGTTATAGCATAAATTATATCCGGGTGTACTATTCATGATTCTGCGCTGTCCTGGGCTCCAATACATTTGCATCATTTATGAAGTGTCGTACTGGATTTCATACCATAAGTTACAAATTTCCACTTCGGGTACAAGTTAGCAAATTTATTTTGTGTACAACACAGATAAATAATGATAAATAATATATATATATATATATATATATATATATATATATATCGATAAGTAAGTATACGCAAAGATCGTATTCTATACGGTCTTTGTTATACGTGCAATGATATATTATGCTCAACACGGCATGAAGTACGGTTAAAGATCAAAGTCCATGTCTTATGGAAGTGCATATAGGACAAGTAGGAACTATTAGATTAGAAAGTGTGAAAACACAGAAAACCGTAAATTAAGCGGGCTTCCAAAAATACTTCTATAAATAATCAGGCGACGTGAAGAATGAAACAGCTTTCGGACCAAGCTACAGCGTGATATAAACCCCGATGCCAGAGATCCGGTGGCCTAGCGGTTAAGCAACCGGCACTCGGTGCCAACGGTCGCAGGTTCGAACCCCGTAAGAGGTCGAAACTTTTCCAGGGATTAATTTCTCGGCTCACTACATCGTGGGTGGCTGATCACGTTAAATGGCGCTGCCGTCTCCACTGAATTATTTAAAATAAAGGGGGACGTTAAAAACCCCCTGAGGACGTAAAACACTCTGGCAGTGACCACCCTCATGGTATTTCGGCTCCATCTTTCCGTACTGCTCCCCTGTGAGTGGTGGGGGAGGAGGTTTCTCAACCACTCCAACATAAAGGCTGTTCTGATTAAGCGACACCCTATATTATCGCCCGCTCCAGTGTTTCCCATAAGAACTCGGTTTTTGCTTGTGTATGTTTTATTTTATTTTTTTATTTAAATTTTTCACTTATTTTATTTCTATAATTATAATGAATTATAGTAGAGATCAGTTGCTTGCATTACGACCCTATGGTGATAATACCATTTGTTTAGCGATGCGCCCACGTAGTGGAAAACATCCAAAGCAGATTGGGTCTGATGCCAGTAATTTGATCACTGTGCCAATAACACCATATAATGGCACAGCTGTACAAAATGTAAGTATTGGTCTTATTAACTGTCAGTCGATCTGTAATAAATCTGATGAAATATCTGATGTTGTTAAGGATATGGATCTTGATGCTCTTGTCATAACAGAGACTTGGCTGACTGGTAATGTTTCAGACCAGAAAATTGTTGGTGATGTGACTCCAGCTGGATATTCATTCCACCATGCAGCTCGGATTCACAAAAAGGTGGGGAGTCGGCATTCTTCTCGTGATTCTTTGAAGTGTGAAACCCATTTGCGTTTTCAGGCTAAGTCTTTTGAAAATTACCAACTGACTTTTATATCTGGGGGGATAAGTGTTCGTGTAGCTATTATCTACCGATTACACCCCACTAAGAAAAATGGCCTGAAAGCAGCAGATTTCTTCAAGGAATTTTCGGAATTTGTTGACTCTCTTGCTACCAACAGTGGTCATCTGTTGATCTTAGGTGATTTCAATATACATTGGGATTGCCAGAGGAATGCAGATACCAAACAACTGGCTGACATTCTTAGATCTGCCAATCTCAGGCAGCATGTCCAAGAAAGAACACACAGACATGGTCACATCTTAGATCTTGTCATCTCCCGTGATGATGACAATTTGATTAAAGGTGTGTCTGTGTCTTCCATGCTGTCTGATCATTTCCTTGTTGACATTAATGTATCTTTACAGAAACAATCTGTTTCAACTAAAGATATTTCATATAGAAGATACAAGTCAATTGACAAGGAGGCTTTTCTTGCTGATCTGCGAGTCTCTTCTCTGGTATTGGATCCACCGGATGATGTGGATCATCTGGTGGATCTCTATGATAATACATTGAGAGACATTGTAGATCAACATGCACCTTTAAGGACAAAGGAAATGCCAAGCAGACCAATGCTTCCATGGTATAATAAGAACATACAGGCTGCAAAGAGACACAGAAGGTATTGTGAGCGGCTGTGGATCAGGACCAGTTTGTGTGTTCATTTTGAAATGTTCAAGGTCAGTAAAATTCTTGTTAAAAATACCCCTTGCCTCTGCTAAATCTGAACACTATAATAGAAAGATCAAAGCATCCAAGGGAAATCAAAGGACTGTTTTCAGTGTTGTGAATAAAGTATTACATAAAAGTCAAACTGTCCTCCCAAATAATATCAACTCAGATAAAGATATGGCCCATTCTTCTGTCAAAAAATATTAAATATACATAGTGGGTTCCAGTCCAGCACCTTATCACAGGGTACGCCATTGGTAGAAGAGTCCTGCATATCCATGATGGATACATTTGAGCCTTTTACAGAGACTGATATCAGACAGTTGCTGAAAAAGTCATCTAATGCTTTCTGTGCAGTTGACCCTATGCCTACATGGCTTGTGAAAGATTGTCTGGATGTTCTGATAAACCCAATTACAAATATAGTTAATAAATCATTATCTCTGGGTGTTTTCCAAGATCCATGAAAGCTGCCCTTGTAAAACCATTAATAAAAAATCACACTATGGACTGTAATATTCTAAACAATTACAGACCTGTTTCAAATCTTACATTTTTATCTAAAGTTATAGAAAAGGCAGTTGCTTTCCATCTAAACAAATATTTAATCAATAATAACCTTAATGAATCACTACAGTCTGCCTATAAAAGTGGTCACAGCACTGAAACAGCCTTGGTTCGAGTGAAAAATGATTATGATGTCAATTGATCAAGGTAAGCCAGTAATACTTGTTCTTCTGGACCTGTCTGCTGCATTTGATACAGTTCACCATAATGTACTTTTCTCTAGGTTAAAAGACATGTTTGGTCTGTCAGGTAGAGTACTTGAATGGTTTAGATCCTATCTGGAACAACGCTCCCAGAGAGCGTCTGTTCATGGTATTTTATCTGACATTCAGTTTTGGTTATCTGGTGTACCACAGGGTTCAGTTCTTGGTCCTCTGGTTTTCACAATGTATACCCGTCCTCTTGGGATCATTGCGCAGCGATATGGGGTTAAATATCACTTGTATGCTGATGACACACAGCTGTATATATCACTGGATCCTGACAATGAGTTAAATTTCTCCTCTTCCTTGAAGAATTTAGAACATTGTATTGCTGATATTCGGCTATGGATGACTCAAAATCTTCTAAAAATAAATGATAATAAAACAAATATTTTATATTTGGCATCACCACATTGTGTTAAATCCCTAAAGACACCAGCATTACAGATGGGTACATCTTCGATTACCCCTAATGGGTCAGTACAAAATCTAGGGGTTATTTTTGACCAATGTATTAACATGCATGAACATGTCACATCAGTATGCCGAGCTGCCTACTACCATCTTAAGAACATCCACTGTTTAAAAGCATTCTTGACACAAGAATCACTTTTAACTGTAGTTCATGCCTTTGTTACATCTCGTATAGACTATTGTAACTCCCTGTTATATGGCATATCTGATTATAACATTAATCGCCTTCAGCGAATTCAGAATAGTGCAGCTCGCATTGTAACAAATACTAGAAAATATGATCATATTACCCCATTCTTCAAAAACTACATTGGCTACCTGTTAGACAGCGTATCCATTTTAAGATTCTGTTAATAACTTATAAATCTATTAATGATATGGCGCCAGTATACCTGTGTGAACTGGTTTCCATTAGAAAGTCATCCCGAAAACTGGTGATTGTGCGTTTAGTGTTGCAGCCCCCAATTTGTGGAATAAGTTGCCGGCAAATATTAGAAATTCGTCGTCTCTTGGAAATTTTAAGTCTCTTCTAAAAACACACCTATTTAAGGTCGCTTTCACAGATAAATAATTATTATCTTTTAAATCATTACAGGGTTTTTACAGACATTATTTGGGGTATTATTAAATTACATATTATTTGTACAGCGCCTTTGAATGGCTCCTGCTAGTAAGGGCGCTTTATTAAATATACATTATTATTATTATTATTATGGGATTCTCCCCGAACAACAAAACCAAAACCAAACCATCCGTGGCTAATCAATCCTGTTGCCAGTTATGTCATAAAGAGAGGTCCAGGCTCCGACAGGGAGGTATTTATTGTCAATACTAAACTTTTAAGCCGATGTTAGATGTAACATTAATAATAAATTTATCAATCACAGAGCCGATCAGATAAAATTGATGTTTAAATATGCTAACGGGTTGTGTAACTTGAAATCCGCGCAACTCTGGATATATATTCACATTGTGTCAAGAAATATGAAGATGGTGATTGACACTTGTTTGAAAAAGATATGACGAACTAAATAACATAAATATTAACCTAAATAATATATATATATATATATATATATATATATATATATATATATATATATAATTTGTAGATTAACTTATTATAAATTTTCTTATTTTAAGTTAACATCTGCGTTTAATAATAACACAGACGAACGATAATATTTATAAAAAAAATTCTTCAAAACTTCAATTCATAAGTTAATCATACATAACTTAATCGGTCCTGTACGGAATCAACGTAATTTAAAAAATCTGCTAACCATTGAAATATATGCTTTTTCCTTGTGAATTAGTGTTTATTTGTGGGGACAGGATGGAGGCAGTTTGCTGTTTGTGTGCAAATTAGGATGAAACTGGGAACATCGAATCAGTGTTTACTGGACGCTCTAAGCGCTTTAATCAACTAATATGACACATACACTAGATTATGTTTTTTTTAAAACTTTGTACACTAGTATATAGTAGACGCTTCCCACTGTGCGAATGTATTCCTATTGGTATCAATGGGAATGGAACCCAAGCTTTCAGAGAAATGCCTGACAACATTACTAGCCAAGCCATAGCGCCATCAATAATCCACGAAGATAAAGAGATGTTACTCTCTTTATCGATCTCCGACTAAGAATCACTCTTTCCGGTTTGCCAATTCTTGGTACGAGTAACGTCATGTAGCCACTTGATAGGCAGCCATGATGGGCAATACATGTCACTTCTAAAGATAAATGACATTCCTCAGTTGAATTTTCTCTCTAATCTAATTGTTATTGTTCAGTGTTTGTGTGTAAGCCTTAGTGTTCAACATTTACTGTTTAGTGATCAGTGAGAGCTAAATGTTTGATTTTAAGTGTTTAGTATTTAGGATTCAGTGTTTAGTAATTAGTGCACAGTGTTTAGTGTTTAGAATTCAATATTCTGTGTTTAGTGTTCAGTCTTTGATTTTTGGTGTCCAGTGTTCAATATGTATTATATAAAGTTTAGTATCCAGAGTTCAATGAATGTTTAATATTCAGTGTTTAATGTTCACTGTTCATTGAGTAGTTTTATTTTTGTTTAGTGTTCAGTATTTACTCCACAGTGTCGACTTTCAGCGTGTAGTAATCATTGTTTGTATTCAGTGTTTACAATTCATGTTTAGTGTTTAATGTTGAGTTTCCGGCGTCAGGTAGTCAGTGTGCACTATTTTTGTGTTTTTGTGTATGTGCGTCTGTCTATTTAAATATATATATATATATATATATATATATATGCGTGTGTGTGTGTGTTTGTGTGTGTGTGTGTGTGCGTGCGTGTACCTATTGTGGGTGTTCAGTGTTCAGTATTCACCTAGTCAAGGGTTATTATTCAATCTACAGTGTTCACCCTCTAATAAGGAGTGTTCACTAAACAATCCCTGGCGTCCTACGTTCAACGATCACTATTCAGAATCCCGTTTACAAAACCCATCACCAAACTGGACGGTGCCAAGTCAGGAGCAAATAATTGATGCGTTAATCAATTGTAATTTGGGAATATTGGCACGCCATCCGTTATCGACTAGACTCAGACACAATAAAATCTAAACCGATCTAATTGAAAACGTACTGACGCCGCGTAGAGGACAAAAATGTGGAGAATTACCTGGTCCAGTTCTCGTCAAGTCTCCACGTTAACAAATATATTGACTTCAGTCAGGACTGATAAAGTTCGCTTCAATTATTTACATCCACCCACAGAAGAAGCTGTGTTTATAGCATCTCGGATAGGAACAGTTATCTCTCTCGTTAAGACGTCTCCGTGTCTCAGTTGGTGTTCCGTACCCCGAATCTTTCCATAATCACTTTTTTCATCATCATCGGGTACTTGAGGAATGACCCATATGATCCAGGTCTGACCACTGTCCACAGGCTAAATAAAATAATCACTTAATCCAACCATATTTCTGCTCATATTTTATGATGATGATGATGATTGATGTTTTACGGCCACTTTTCTGCACATGGTAGGCTAAACGGTCCGAGTGCCCTCCAAAGGTAATGAAACAAAGTCAAAGATGAAACATCCTTCAGATATGCCCACGTCGAGATTCGAACACGGGTGGTAGTGATCTGCGGTCCAACACGCTACCGCTAGACCACATAGGCACCCCTACAGTTTACTCATAATTAGTTGACATACGTATGCTAGGGGTACCATAAGCACTCGGTTTAACATAGAATGTTATATTATCGCCCACACGGCTACGACATGCGGCCACTTGTTTATGCACACACGGACAAACGTATATTACCGGTAATCGTGTACGTACGGTATGTCAAGATGTTAGGGCATTGACCCACATGATTGGTCATCTCTGGATACACAGACTTCGTCACATGGTATAAGTTGGACGACAACATATCTATTATAGAGATAAGATAACATTGATCCTCTTGATATTAACCGAGTTAAACTTAAAGCACAATTATCGATCATAAAATATAAACTTGAGCACGATCAATCTGACAGGATCTTCAATAATGTTTTAGAAATTAATATTATTATATAAAATTCACTTCATGTCAAACTAATTAGCAATTAATGAAGTATTTGCGCTTATTTATTTTGATAACCTGATATTCAAACACGATTTGTTATTATTATTATTATTATTATTATTACCATCATCATAATCATCATAATCATCACACACCACCACCACCACCATCATCATCATCATCATCATCATCATCATCAGTCTTGTGTGACGGTGGTATCAAGTTCGTCAAGTGCTCGACCCGATATAAAATACAGACATTATACCGTTTGATACAATCGCATCAAAACCTCTGACGTATTATCAACAATAATCTACATAACTGCTAAAGTCACGGAACCGGAATTGGCTACTCGTAAACGTGAAGGACGCCGTTACGTCTGACATGATTCGCTCCTGGATATATACGGCCAGTCAAAAGTAATTTTTCGCATAAGCGGCCGTCCGCCATGTTGGTCCAGACGTTATACACTAGCGTGACAAATCCATAAATCTAATATACTAACTTCAAGACATAGAGAAGCGCGTCATAATGATAAATATACATAGGAAGCAGATAGTTGCGTGATATGTCTTTGACCTCTGTCCGACCTCTAAGAGGGCAACGGACGCCAAAATCAATTCGGTTAGTTCCTCTTTTAGTAGCAAGATAACTAGAAGGTTTCCATTTGCCTAATATATGAGTGGTGTGTGTGTGTGTGTGTGTGTGTGTATGTATGTGTGTGTGTGTGTGTGTGTTCTTTGGTGGGGAAAACGTTAATAAAATGAAATTTTTGAAATAAAGGTATTTCCCTATTTTATAACAAGTTGGACAATTCTAGCCAAGTTTATTGTACGACTTTAATAAGGAAAAACTATAATCCCCCAATCTCTGCTTTATTTTCCAATCCCCGGTTTAGGGTTTTCTATTATGTTGATGACACGTTAAATTTCAGGAATTAATATCCCTATTTGAACTTTGACGAGTGTCTTTTGGTTTTCGGAGTTGGTGCTCCTCCTAGGAGAGCAAACATCCTGAAAGTGAACACCCTTCGGCTACTCTGATTTCAATTTTGTATATATTCCTGACACTCCCGTGGTACACCGCAACGCAGAGTACTAGGCTTTGGGATAAAATCACACTATTACACAGGTGAGACGGATGTTTCGTCCATGAATAAAACGAAAACGATTCAGGCCGATTATATTCAGGCCGATATAACCATTAACTATATATATATATATATATATATATATATATATATATATATATATATATTTTTTTTTTTCTTTTTTTTCTTTTTTTTTTCTTTTTTTCTTTTCTTTTTCCAGGCAACTGTAGCGTCGATATTAAACTCACTCACTCCACCCTACTCACATTCACTCATCCTACCACTCACTCACTCACCCACCACACTACTCACTACCAATCACCACTCATACACTACACCACCACCATATCACACATCACATTCACCATACCATCTCACCACCACTCACTCACTCACTCACTCACTCACTCACTCACTCACTCACTCACTCACTCACTCACTCACTCACTCACTCACTCACTCACTCACTCACTCACTCACTCACTCACTCACTCACTCACTCACTCACCCTATGCTCCGCTATGTTGTGTGCCAGGCCAGATGTCAATTGACTGTAACAAGATATCAGTCAGATGACTAGAAGTATGATATATTGGGCATCAGTCTAGTCAATGATTGCTCCCTGTGTATTTCGCCACTGGCAGTAAAGATAAACGATCGCTCCCCGAGCATATCAACAACTGTAAGTGAATTGACAAACATCAAGATGTCATATAACGAATCAGTGCCACGGTTACGATTCAGTGAATCTTCTGCAGCGTGGGTTTAAATTTTTCTCCCAATAATAAGCATCAGATATTTAATGAAAAACAGTTAAGTTTGGCACAGATTTGCCATTTTAATGTTTGTGTTATATTTTTTTATTAAACCTAGACATTTTAATCTGCACTGATCTGGCGATATTGTTTTTTAAAACATTGTTGTGACGAACAAACAAAACGTAAATATAATAATTTGTATCATGCGATATTTTAAATAATCCGATACATTCTCTCATGCGACTAACATATTTTGATTATCTATGTGCAGCTGTATTATTATTATCATCATCATCATCATCATCATCATCATCATCATCATGTAATCAAATGGATTCATTTGTATTAGTGTCATATTTTCAGCTCATGCAACTGATATTCCTTCTATGACACCACATCTCTTGTAAATGATGTTACCAGTGGGCCAGTTCCTATCTCGTAATCCAGATCTCATAGGGAAGGAGAAGATAAGGATTCTTAATTATGTCAGAAAATTGCATCAAAAAATTGAGACGGCAAGTAAAACTATTAGACAACTATTAGACAAATGTGTTTCCGTGACGTATGATGTGAAAGTGATCTGAAAATGCGAGGTCATTTAGAGAAATTGACACACACACACACACACACACACACACACACACACACACACACACACACACACACACACACACACACACACACACACACACATAAATATATATATATATATATATATAGATATATATATGAGAGAGAGAGAGAGACAGGGAGGGAGCGATCAACTTCACGCTAACCTAAGTTGGTCAGAGCCTAAAACAGCCCATTTAGCCTAACATAGGCACCAAAGGGGCTGTAAATAGCACCATTTCACATTTTCAGAAATTCCACGGCGTATTGTAAACTAATTTAATTTCGAATTACATCTATGCCATCAACAGATCATTCAGCAGTTAACTTCTAATGGCAACTATTAAATATAAGTTGTTTTTATTTGATTCTACTCGGGAAATTGACCGAAGGAAATAATCTGCTTGGCCGAGTCATTAATTGAGCTTCAAGGTGGCTTGTTGATATTATCACAAGTGTGTCCATTTTGTCTACAGCGTCATTTTGATGTGGTCGATTTACAGGTAACTATTAGTATGATGGCTGTCACACAGTTGTAGGCTGCTGAAATTAACGTTTGCGTAAAATGGTCTCTGGCCATCAAAATATTATCATGAACGTTGTTTTATCATTTGACAATGTAAGTGATAGAAATGTGGATGGAATTTCAGTGGATATATAGATGGAAAATTCGTTACCTGTAAACAAATTGGTATCGATTTTTGCATTTATTGATTCATTTATTATGTTTTACCAAAATAATGTAATGAACAGAAATGAGCTACTGACACTTAGGGTGTGATTTACACAAACCTTATTAGTGAATGTATACTCCTCCACCAATTGTTTATGGTACCGGATTCCAAACCCCAAACTAGAATGGAAAACAGGATGTTAAAGGCAAATACCAAGAAGAAAGATCCTGTTCGGGGTCGTCTTCATGGCCTTGCTGTTGGCGTGGTCGGCCACAGACCTGAAACATCTGGGATAATATACTGGGATGGTTAATTCTGACGGATGTTTCATTTTTCACTTAGCCGCATTACCTTTTTGTATGTTCCTCGGCCGATATAGCCTACCGTAGAACAGCAACATTTCATTTCCTCTTCCTAGTTTGATGACCTTGACATTCCCCCAACCTCCCCTCCCCCCTCATAGTCCCGTCCGCCGCAGCATCGTTATCGGCAAATAAACAGAGTAACTCGACTGTAACCAATCCTTCATGTAGAATCTTCGTGGCCATTATATGCCGAGGTATAGAGTTATGGCCGACTAATTACCTCTCCTGATTGATTCCGGTGTCATATATCGACTGGGTTGATGTCATCAATCGATTTGTTGACCTTATCTTCGCCGCACCAAGGTCTCATCACTAGATGATGAACATCCCTTGACATTGATGATCATATGGTAAATGTCGACAGAATATAAATGTTTATTTATATTTATTTTATTTCATTTGGTTCACAATATTGTCAGTTCGGTTTAATCTGATATACTTTTCTATTATAAATTACTCTAACTTACTACATTACCATCATACTTTACTTATGTCTTACTCTAACGTATTATTATCAGCCAGTACTTAAAGGTTATCATAGTATATATATATATATATATATATATATATATATATATATATATATATATATATACTAGAACCAATACCTGGGGTTGGCCATATTTCTCTGTAAATATTTAACTATACGATAATATTGCTCCAAAGGTAGCTGCGATTGTTCAAAGCCAATCAAAATGTGTTTTCTTTATTACGACATCTGCAGTGTAAGTGTAAGGCGGTAGTCTGCTTAACAATAGTTACAATATAACAGAGCGCTACCTATAAGGTAGTTTATTCAGACACAGAAGACTTATTAATTGTCTGAAAATTGTTCAGAGCAAGAGAAGAAATATAAGAAAATTGCATTCATTTCTTTACAGAATTTCTTTTTATGTAATACACTTGATTAAGATTTAGGTGATGCTATAATGTAAAATTACAGTCAGAAAAGTAAAGACATCCCATCCCTACTTACACGAGGCGTATACACTTAACAGAATGTTGATAATAATAGGCGCACGATATTTCTATAAAAACAAAACAGTTAAAGTAGCCTAATGGTTTTATGGGAACGTTTTCTCCATTTCCAAGTCGTGTTTACGTTAATTTTATCGCCCGTCTCATAGTCTTAATAAAAGTATCACATATTGATCAATAAGATCCCGAATTATAATCATCTTCTGATACATATATCTCAGCCATCTGTCTACTGTCTGTCTACCCTCTCTTTATCGTGTACATGTCAATCTATTTACATACAAACATTGAACCATATACAAATGATGAACACGTCATGAATATATTGAAATGGTACGCTAAAGATAAATCTATATACATGGTAATGGTTACTGTTTGATTTGTGTATACAGGGATCATCTCGGTATGAAATAAAATATAATCGCATACAAACGTACACATATACAGAACATAAATATGATACGAATACACTGAAAATATGATACGAATACACTGAAAATATGATACGAATACACTGAAAATATGATACGAATACACTGAAAATATGATACGAATACACTGAAAATATGATACGAATACACTGAAATCGGGAGCCAGAGGCCGCTGCTTTAAAAAAGGGCACTGTTCGTCTTGTGCATAAAGTTACTAATTCACTGGGGCATGAAAACATACTCTATTCGTATAAAATATATTCATTTACATAGCCACATTGTAACGAATAAGACAATACTTATGAAGGGGCAAAGGTCGTTGTTTTTGTTGTAAAATATTAATATTTAGAATGTCATATATAAGTTAATAAGATCCTGAAAGGGGATACACAAATTTAAATCACCCACCCTCACCAAATATAATGCTTGCCGTCTACCCTACCATCCATTTACCACTCCTTTGTTACCTATTTACCACCTATTTGTGGCCTGTTTACAGTACGTCCGTGCAGTTATCCATCATAGCCAGATGAATGGCTTTATTGACAGAAGGTGACCTCTGACTGGGTTGTTCAGGTCTGTTGACTTCCGGTTCCGGTTCCTGCCTACTAGCCTCTGGCCTTTGATCTCTGACCTAATTTTTGGTAATTTTGACTTGGCCAATAATGGGATGGTGATATTAGTGAATGTGTTTTGGAGATGTTTTGCATCTTTACAGAATATTAAAACTTCAAAACAATGCACCCATTCACAAATTGGCTTTATTGATCGACTGGATAATTGGAGGTTAACTGGGTAATTGACTGGTTGATTAATTAATTAATTACTATCACAAATTAATTAATTAGTGTAACTATATATATATATATATATATATATATATATATATATATATATATACGTATGTCTTTATATTGATTACTTATTTAATTAACTAATCAACCAGACAAAACACTTACAGCCAATGGTATCATAGGAATTCTAAAATATCATTGTAAAATGATCAGTCGATTGATTGACTTGTTTATTTATTCCACTATACATATATATATACTTGGTTGTATGAGTACCATTCTATCCGCTATGTGATGGCATATTGCAGAAACTTTATATATAAGTTTTTAATCAGCATAATGTGGTCACCTAAACCATATTGGATCAGATGAAACGCTCTTTGATGATTGATGATGATGGTTGGGTTTTTTTACTGCCACATTTGTACACATTGTAGCTAAATGAGCCGAGCGATCTTCAAAGGTAATGAAGCGAAGTCATAGATAAATTCCTTCAGATATGACCACGCCGAGATTCGAACTCAGGTGGTAGTGATCTTTGGTCCAACGCGCTACCAACTGAGGCGTGTTTCTTCACTGCTTTTATCAACTATCTCTGCTATTAATTAGCAACGGACGGATAACTAGAAACATTTTAAAGAAAAAAGTTTAAATAACTTGATAGCAAATATTTAGTTTAGAACGCTTAATACTACTACTAATAATAAATATTTAATAAAGTGGCCTTACTCGCAGGAGCCATTCAGAGGCACTGTACAATGAAACCCGAAATAATATACCTGTGAAAACTCTAAGAGATTTAAACGATAATTATTTTTTATTTGTGAAAGCAACCTTGAACAGGTGTGTTATTAGAATGGATTTAAAATTTTCAAGAGACGACGCATTTCTAATATCTGCCATCAACCTATTCTACAAAGTGGGGACTGCAACAATTAAATATGATATCTTGCAGTTTTACTGTTCAATTTCTTTTGTTCCCTCCTACTTGTATGGATGCATTTGAAATCAGCATTATTATTATTATTATTATTAATTATAATGCTGTGATATTTATTTATATGCAAAATAGCATCGCCACTGGTCTGTACTTGATAGGATAAACAAATTATTATTATTATTATAGAAAATATTTTATACTATTTATTCCATCTTATGAATCACAGCGTCTTTAATCTTTTCCCACATCAAAATCGTGTTAATGATAGTTCTCATTTTAATCTGATTATTGATAATTTTATTTCTTTAATAAACTCGTTTGCATTTTGTGATTCCTATCACTGTCTATCGGTGGATAGTTGGCGTATTTTGTGTATTATTCATATCGAAAACGAGTTCTATTCTCTTATCATAAGCGCCTTAATTATCTTAATCAACGAGATACAATCTAAATATTTACACCAACAAGATTATTAGTTGAATATTAAGAATGGAATTGAATATTAAGAATGGAATTGAGAACGAGATGTGGCACTAAGCGTCCTTAAGCATACTGATACAGTTTTATATTAACCCTACACCTGTGTAAAATTGGATCTTATATCTCTTATATGAAAATAATTGCGTTAAAAATATTAACAGCTGAATTTTAAAATAAAACCCACCACTGAGCATTGGCCACGGATGTTTTGGCCAAGGACGTTTAGGCCACGGCTATGCACCCCTGGACGTTTTGGCCACGGAAAATATTCAGGGTGGACGTTTTGGCTATATCATATGTTTGGGTAAATGTACATAATATGATTTAATGTGATATTGTAAATACGAATAATTTAAAAATATTTAGAAGCCATATTTGTTATAAATTAAATGTATTTTACATAGATAAAACTGATTAAATATAATATTTTATCAGTTTTAATTATGTAAAATACATTTAATTTAGAAGCGACCTTATGTACTTTAATAATAAAATAGAGTATGTCACTAAATGAGAAACTCAAATTATGGAATACAAATTAAGGGATCAATTTTCTTTGTAAAAAATTCTTTGAAGAGACAATTGAAGAGTAAGTGGCGATTGCAGTTAGAATATACCACTAAATGAGAAGCTCAAACTCTGGAAATAAAGGGATTTGCTTTAAAAAGAAATTCTTTGAACAGGCAATTGGTGAGTGAAATTAATTACACCATAATACACAACGATCTACTCCATGATCTACTTTAAATTTACAGCAATGCATATAAACCCGGGATATATTGGCTCATATCATAGCTAATTCATATTATATAAATTTATACTAAACAATCTGATATAGCCAAAACGTCCACCCTGAACATTTTCTGTAGCCAAAAGGTTCAGGGGTGCATGGCCGTGGCCGAAATGTCCGTGGCCAAAACCTATCAAGGCCAAAACTCCCCCTCCCATACCTCAAGTCAGGATCAGGGGCTGAAATAAAAAAGGTCAGCATGTGCCCGATATAGTGCTCGAGGTCTTCCAAACAGTCAATTTTGAGAAGTTTCCCCATTTCCCGGGGATGATGGAATTCACCGAATATCGTTCATCTGTTAGCTCAATGTTGACGTCAGTTAGTCTTTTCCTAAAAATGATGCCAACTGAAAATTGAAATTCTGACCTCAATAGTGACATTCTGAGCCACTTTTAATGGGTTCGATTTGGCATCTGGATCTGGACACATAAATGTTGTCAACGTTTACTGGATTTTGTTACGGAAAGCGTTCACGATTCCGGATATTTTTTGCCACGATTGTGGCCCTGTCTGGGTATATGGATATATCGCTATCGGACATAAACATCTGGATAGCGCTTTACGAATGGCCGGATGTCACGTGTTTATCTCCGGCTGCCGGTTGGCCGCCTTCAGGCACAGCTTTCGACGACGACATAATCCGCTCATTAAGATATCCAGACTCTGATGTCTAG
>JAODUP010000174.1:800000-815000 GCA_025642065.1 Paralvinella palmiformis
TCACGTGACAGCTAATGATCCGGATACGGACGACAAACCTGGGACATGTGGCTTAAGGTAAGGATAGTCCGTCTGCTTATCTGTCTGTCTGTCTGTGTATAAGTCTGTCTATAAGTCTTTCTGTTTCTCTCTCTCTCTCTCTCTCTCTCTCTCTCTCTGCCTGTATGTATGCCTGTCTGTCCTGTCTCACTGTAAGTTTACATATATGACGGTCTGTCTGTATGTTTACCTGTGCTTCTGTGTGTGTGTCTGTCTGTATATCTGTTTTCTGACTGTATGCATGTATGCATTTATATATAAAACTATATTTATTTGCCTGTCTCTCTGTTTATCCTGTCTGTCCCTCTGTTTATGTCTGTCTATTGGTATTTCAATTCTATCTGTCTTTTATTGTATCTGCCTGCCTGCCTACCTGCTTGCTGCTTGTACTGTCTGTCTGTACAGGTTCAGCTAGATCACGGCAGTTTCATCCACAATAAATACAACTGTCGGTTTAGTGGCTAATTAAACCGGTTTAAAGTATTTTGTCTGTACTCGCGTGTTGAAGCACGTCGTGTATATGTGTGTGGTGGGAAGCAGAGTACGCGCAAGAAAGCGCAATTATCCGTCGTAAAAAGTGAAGTAAAAGTGTCAAGTGCCAGTGTCTAGTGTTTAGTGTTGCAGCCCCCACTTTGTGGAATAGGTTGCCGGCAAATATTAGAAATGCGTCATCGCTTGAAAATTTTAAATCTCTTCTAAAAACACACATATTTAAGGTCGCTTTCACAGATAAATAATTATTATCTTTTAAATCATTACAGGGTTTTTGCAGACATTATTTGGGATATTATTATATTACATATTATTTGTACAGCGCCTTTGAATGGCTCCTGCTAGTAAGGGCGCTTTATTAAATATACATTATTATTATTTCTGCGTTAAATATCAATTTTCAAAATGTCACTGTTTGTGTAGTTGAACATGTCTTAAACTATAACTCATAACAGGACTACCTTATGCAGAGATGGTGTTTTAAGACAGGTCTCCATATCTATAAGCAAAGCTAGAAGCTAATGAATTAGTCTCTTTAGGCGGGTGGTCGTGTTGTATACACGGGCGATAATTGGTCTATTGTGGACACGAAGAGCTTACGGCCAGGAAAAACACACGACGGCGTGCCAAGGCAGGTTCTCTAATTCTCCCCCCGCCCCCCCCCACTGAAGTACCAATCAGTTTGGCTTATCGTAGTCATATAAATAAGCTAGAGCTAGAGCTAGAGAGAGAGAGAGAAGGGCGGAGAGAGACCAGCAGGAAAACATTGAAATTTTAAGTCCAGTACATTTTACCAGACAGAGTTAACTATAGGAGAGATAGAAAAGATTGGTGAGTGGGTGAGTCAGTAAGTGTGCAGTTTATAATTCAGACCTGAAGGTTTCCGTCGCAGTACGCTAACCATTCCGCTATCAGTTTGGACGATCCAGAAGCGTGTAACTTTTATTTGTATCCGGAGTATGGAACGATATTTTTATACGAGCACATGTCGCCCAATGTCCGCTCGCAATGCTACTTGCCCCATCGACAACTCTCTCTCTCTCACACACACACACCCACACACACACACACACACACGATATAATCTATCTAATCTGATATTATCCTATAATGTAGATATTTGTTTGTTTCACTATTATTGTGATAGTATCGCCGGCTTATGGTCATAGCGAACGATAACATTGTATTTATTCTACTGAATGCCCCACGTGATGTAGCTGCGTGATGTAGCTGCTACGATCGTATTATATATTTTCGGTAGAGATCCCTGACTGTCGCCTATTGGACACAGTCACTCGGTGTTCACTCCTGTCGCGTTGTTATTGCTGATGGTGGTGTCTATAGCGATATCTCAGGAGAAGCGGGATGATGATGATGATGATGTCTGGTCAGAAATGTTGATTTTCTGATAATCTGTTATGTTAGGTGATGATCTGAGAGTTCGTAGTCTTCAGGGGGAGGGGGGTGGGACGGTGTCTTTTTAGTCTTTTTCGGTACATCGGACGGGCTGGGGCAGTTGAGCAGATAATGTACCGGATTGCATGTTTGTTGCCAGTGAGGGCAGAGTGCTAGGGACGACGGATGGGTGAAGTTTTGTGTATACGACCAGAAACTTAGTCGTCCGAGTTGCAGTTGGACCAGCCTCGATTCAAACAACACTTGCTATATATCGGGATCGTCATACTTGACTAGTCAGTACAAGGTTATGTGATGGGGGGGGGGGGGGTATATCTAGCCGTAGACGGTATGTGTGTGTTTATTTGTGTGTGTGTGTGGGGGGGTGTAATTAAACTAAATTCTTCAACAGATCTTCAACAAATTTGAATCCTGTCCAAAAATACCCGGAATTGTGTCTGATTGGATATGATTTTATATTTTTATAACGCGATCGTTTCCCGAAATTAAACAGATAATCGGGAGTACCCCGTCAGATCTGGATTTAAAAGATGTCAGTTTCATTGATAATTTGCGAGTTGTAATCTTCCTGAAATTCGCTGAAGGCCATTGCTATCTATAATAAACATATATACCATATGGTAGGCAGCTGTAATAGTTCAGACACACTTCTCAATCATAATCGACACCTGTATACGTATATTGATACACATACATGTGAATTAGTTAATGAATTGTTCGTTCAATATCAGCGCTAGTCACACCTGGTAAACGTGGCTGCATTGGTGATTCATTAGGGGAATATCCCAGAAATACAAGTTTGAGTCGGACTCGAACCCACAATCTCCCTGTTTGCTGAGCTATCGAAGCTTAACATACGTACAGACACATACGTACAGACAAACGTCAACATACGTGTATACGTACAGACAAACGCAAACATACGTGTATACGTACAGACAAACGTAAACATACGCGTATATGTACAGACAAACGTCACCATACGTGTATACGTACAGACAAACGTAAACTTAGGTGTATACGTACAGACACACGTAAGCATTGACACGATTCGACGAAAGTTCGCCAGATAGAGCACGAGATGGATTCGAACCGAACACTACAGTTCATTACTCTATCAGCTGGGCCGCCAATTCCAATAAACCAGTGGCCAGTGTTACCTCAATCAGAATCACGGATAGAGACGTGAACGATTATATCGTTATATGAGCTAATTATAGCCGTCTACTGTCTCCATCTATCGGCACCTGTCAGACATAATTAGTTCACTTCCGGTAGTTATTCCGCTAATGACACGTGACCAGAATGGGTGGTTGTTCTATTAAGCGCCCTCTGTCGGGGAAGCGATTAGCCATAGTTATCCCATTCAGCTACAATATGGCGTCTCGGCGATGATTAGTTGACGACAATGGATTAGAACCGCTTTGCGGCATAAAGGTGTCGTAAAGAGGTCAAAACTAATGAATTATATTCGGCAAATTGTATCGGAGCCAATCGTAATTAGTTTATCGTAATCGATTAGAAAGTCTTCATTATTTCTTCCAAATAAAATGTCATAATTATAATGTCGTAATTACAATATTTTAATAAATATGTTCATAATCAGAACAATGAATTAACCTGTCCTAATGAGAGTGTTGTTATTAGAATTCAGAAATTAGAATTTTATTATTGAAATGTACTAGTAAACATGGTGCAAACATGGTGTAAATAAAATGGTTTAAGTAACGTATCTTAATTAGAATATCATAATTAACGTGTTGTAATTAGGATGCTGTGATTGGAACATCGAAATAAACGTACATTTATAATAACCCAATTCTATTCTTTTGTACGATATTTTAATTATATCCTGTTTGCGTTTTCAGTTGATGACGCCATGGAGTCAGTTGGCAAGTCAAAGCGGAACCGTAAGCCGTCGGCGCTCGAACGGTTGAACAACGTCGCTATCTTCTGGTTCTGGTTCACGATGCTAGCCGTCTACTACGCAGGCGTAGTCGAGGTACTTCCGGCGCTGTACACACGCTACGCGTCGCTGCTCTGGTTGAACCGGATCTTCTGCACGTTCGTCTTCGTGCAGATGGCCATGAACTGGGCATGCGTGCGCTACGTGCGCTCGCACTTCCGACCGGAAGAGCATCGCGAATACATCGAGAGTCACGCCGAGGAAATAGCGGCCGACGGCTGCGAGATCAACCTGAATAATCTGATCCGGAATCCGGACGAAGAGGGCTGCACAATCCCGAGGCGATCCCTGAAATGTCCGGACGGCGCTGTGCCAGCTGGTTTCGCCTCGAACACGCTCTACGTCATCGCTCTGCCGCCGGAGGAGGCCGGCAGGGGGCACAGCGGCGAGTCAAGGCATGTCGTCTATCCGTACTGGTCGTGGAAGCCGTGCGTGATTTGTCACGTGGTGCGTCCCCCCCGCGCGCACCACTGCCCGATCTGCAACGTGTGCGTGCTGAAGCGCGACCACCACTGCTTCTTCACAGGATCGTGCGTCGGGCTCCGGAACCAGCGCCATTTCGTTGTTTTTAGCTTCTGGTCGGCTGTGATTACGTCTTACTGCCTGGTGCACTCTATTGGCTACCTCAATCGGCACTTCCTGGTACGTGACTCCGTCGCTGACCTTGTACTTCCGGTCGCCGTCTTCCGGGCGATGCTCGGATACGTGTCATACGCCGATGTCGTTCTCGTTGCGCTGCTTTACTCGGTTACGTGGTTCCTGATGACGTCACTGGGCTTCCTCTACGAACAGTGCCGAATCATATCGCGTGGTATCACCTCGTTTGAACTCGACAACAACATGAAGGTGGTGAACACGTGCTCGCTCTCGCAGAACATCAGCGCCGTATTCGGGGACAAGTGGTGGCTTAACTTTATATTTCCCGCCTGTCGGCTCTTCCCAGAAATGGAGAACGGCGTCACGTGGCGTCACGTGAAGATACGCTAAAACGTCGGTTACACTAAAGCGATGACGTTTGTGGTGGTGGTGGGTGGTTGCTTTTTGGCAGCGTGTGACAAGAGTATAGCGTACATAGTAGAGTACACTAGAGTACAGTGTACAGGGTATAGAGTACAGGCTACTTGTTTTATTTTTGCAAAACGTACCTTAATTATAAGTTCCATCTCCCCTCCTTTAATCTATGTCAGTGGAAAAGTCCTCCTATATACGTATATGGGCTCTTTTTATACATATACTGATTCATCGTATATGTATACTAACTATTCTTATACATATATGGACTGAACGCATACTAATACCGATTGGCCATAGACATATCCTGGCCGATCATATATGCGTATCGGATGATAATATATGTTTGCCGCTTCATGGGATAGGCATATTCGCTGATCATATACGCTTGGTTTGTATACATATATATAGGCTTATCAGTCTGGGCTAGGTAAAATCTTCGGCAAATATACTTATATTCCCTATTCATATATTTACTTATCCAGTCTAGTCATATCCGTATATTGTAGGTCATATATAGCGGCTGGCCGTATTATGTTTTGAGATGAGGGGGTGGAGTTTGGGAAGGCTGTCAGTCAATATGGTGATCATTATTGATATACGCGATATAAGTATTACATAACCATACACCGTGGTATATATAGTCATAACTGCCTGTACTCCTGTATCGGGCTCGATATATTGGAGTGTTCCCATGGTGTAACTCGGATCTCGGGATCAAAACCTTATGTTCCCGTGTCTTGGGATGTTTAATTCACAAATAAGGGCTTTAGTACATAGTAGGAAGTCCAGCCTCGACACCGAACACAAAGAAATCGCCACTCGTATTCTGATTGGCCGATTGTTGGTCGCCATTTTTGTTCGCACGCTAAACTAATTGGCGCCCTAACCTTCTTCTGCTCGCGAGTCTTCGCATCACGAAACATACAACGTGAAAAACACGTCATTATGTAATCTTCCCCACCTCCAAGCTACTATTATTTTATTTAGTTATATATTTATTTAACAGTATAGATCTAGAGCGCCATTTTCCTTTTGGTGCCATCAACCCCCCCCTCCGGGATGAACGTATAAAGTTCAGCGCCATCTCTACTCTTCTAGGCCTTTCCCTTTTCTAGTTGGCAATTATAGGCTCATAAGCTAAGTAAATCCACTATTTCGCTTATTTATGACTGTTTCAACCATCTGCGTTAACCAACTGTTTCAGCCAACTGTATCAACTAAATGTATAATAGCCCGCACCACAAAATTAGGCGTTGCTTTGGCACAGTAGTTAGAACGCTGGGCCGTGAGCGCCCAACTCAGGTTCGAATCGAATCGAATCGAATCAAACTGCTTACGTTTGTAGGATCTGTCGGTAAACGGACGCTGATTGGTCAAATTCCAGCCACCTGATATATCACTACGCCGAGTTTGTCGAATGTTTTACACAAATCTTCAACGCAATTTTGGCGGATTAATTAACTTCTGTTTGTGTATCCGTGGGAGTTGAGTATGATATCGCTGCAGTGCTGACATGCATCCATCGGGTAACGTCTTCGCGGTATCTATGGTAACCGAACACGAACGGATGCTACGTCGTGGGACTCTGTCACCGACGCGCGAATGAGATCGATGAAGTGCACCGAAAATAAACCGGAAGTCGTATTTGTTGCCGGTTGGTTGTGTACACCTTAGCTTGCCTTATACACGATGTACGTTCACTTTATTCATATCGAAACGAAGCGGCATCACCTTTAGCGTGGTTATCACGTGATCGGATGTCTGTTGACGTTCGTTGCTATTAGTAACACGGGTAAATAACACGCTGTGATAGGTAAATACACCGTGTGTGTGTGTGTAACACTATTTAATAGGCAATTAGCTACATGTTGATCTATGATCTTTTATCCGTTTCTGTTCAAGTTTTCTGTTTTAATGAGGAATGTTTAGACCGTGCGAATAACATTGACAAAGGTATATAGCCGGGGGGTGGAACGTCGGGTGGATGAATATATGTATGAAGCCAGTACATTGATATAAGCAAATAGACTTAGATATGCTATACGTTAAAAGTAAATTGGTGTCCATGATGACTCAAGGAAATATAATTCCCGCTGACTGAGTGAGTGAATGAGTGAGTGAATGAGTGAGTCAGCCAGTCAATTACCCAATGAGTCAGACAGACAATCACATAGTCAGTCAGACAAACCTACACGCACCATTTAGACAATATAGCTATTATCTGTGATGGAGAATATTGTGTCACTTAGAAGAGGCCTTTATCGCTTAAAAATATACACTACCCTGACCTTTGTACGGCCAAGATGAAATACGTTGATCGTACTGTGTCATACTAACGTTAATATGGATGTCGTCTGTCTGTTCTGATTACTTAGTCTCTGTCTCATACACCTACCTATGAACCCGCCAGTATGGCTTCAGGCGTACACATTCGGCTATATCGAGTTTTGTATCTTAAAACGAACGTATACCACAAGCAAAACATATTCGGCTTTTAAAGAAGACTCACCCTCTCTTAAATAACAACTTCGCGATAAATCTAGGAATTAGTTCCTCAACATTATATTTGTATTTTTGTTCGGATCTACAAGCCTCATTTCCTACACATCCCGATCCTCGGATGCGTTGCTGGCGTGTTCTGTTTTGTTTTTACGCCAATTCGCGTATTCATGGCTGGAACGATAATTGAGTGATGTAATGTTTTCACGATATCGACCATATACAGTAGACGTAAACACGGCGTGAGGTGATAAGAAATGTTTGTTTTTATGTGGTGACAATTGGGACGGGTGTGAGATGTGACGAATAGATTTGTTGCGAACTAATTAATGTACGATATTTCCTGTTGGCTATTTGTGTTGTTACGATGGTGTTTAGTAATGCCGTGATTACGATACGGATGTACGTTTTATTGTCCCTTAGAAACGTTGTTGCTATGGTAACATATCACATAGGTTGGTGGCGTGTTTTGATACGGATTAGCAATTTTTGATAAGACGTATACACAGTATAGAAATAAATATATCACACACTGTAGAACACGATGTGTCCGAAGTTATCGATATATTTCTTTACCTTTTAATATGTGTGTGTGTGTGTGTGTCAGCCTCTATGTCTGTACGTGTGTGTTAAGTGGCGTACGTGTGTTCAAGAATAGCGGGTGTAAATTCAAGCTTAGATATTCGTGTGCATGTATAGGTATTTACAGACGTTTCTTACATATCTATAATACGACACGATTATAGCATTAGAAACGACGTGTCGACACCGCGCAGCAAAAGACAACCAAATACACAATCTACGATACTTAATTACTTTTTAGGGCCCTTGATTATTCTACATCTACTTCATTCGACGGACGATTAAGATGTGAAAATGTGTCAGTACTGTACGACAATTATGTCATTCTTCTTCAACAGAAATTTTAACTGAACTTTAAAAAAACTCATTCGCAAATAATGTCATACGGAATTCAGGCATCGATTGTAAAGCAGAGAAAAAGAAATGATACAAGTATCGCATCGATTATTGTCAACGAGAACACAGAACTCGGCGAAGATTTCCCAGCAATGACGTATTCTGACTCCCTTAGACTGTGTGCTGTTTTTATTATTATGATTGTTTCATTTGACTTTGACAGTAGCTCACTCCACCCTCACCCCCACCACCTCTCTCTCTCTCTCTCTATATATATATATATATATATATATATGTGTGTGTGTGTGCGCGTGCGCGCTTCCTTGCTTGTGCGTATGCGCAGTCTACATGTTATTTAGCTATAGTTTATATCAGTCTAGATCACATATTCAATTCGGAAATCTCCGCTGTCAAACTAGTGGCACAGCTGGCCACGCATTTGTAGTTTTGGGGTTCAAATGTTAGTCTAGTTATGTCTGAAGGGAGTGTTGTCAAGTTGGAAATTGCTCGTTGCGATTAGCCTATTATTTAATAAAGGCTGACAACTACCAATATATATATATATATATATATATATATATATATATAAATATAGTTATATCAGTTATCAAACCTACCCACTATCCACGGTAAGATGTGACATCAACGCCCATCACTACGACCTTCACCTAAAACAGTCAACATCAACGATAACTCAGCACATTGTTTTGTTGATTACAGTTTTTATATAATTAATTACTCATTGTTAGACATACTGTTCCACTATATGATTTATATACACCATTTTAATTGGACAGGCTTAGTATTAATAAATAAATTTATTATAAAAAACATTGCCATAACTTACACCTATATAACGAACATATAACGGTTCTCTCTCAATAATTGCACGCACCTCAACAAACTTTCAGTGGCATTTTTATAATAAGTATGTTTCAATATCTATCTATCTATCTATCTATCTATCTATCTACCCCCTCTCTCCGTATATATATATATATATATATATATATATATTTCCGAATTGAGGTTGTTATGAGGTTAATTACAGGTTCTGTTGTTACAAAACGAAAACACATTTCACCTAAAATGAAACCTGGTAACTTTGAATAGGTACCATGTTGTATTGTTTATTTTGAACCGGAATAATAATAACATGAATGATGATGATAATGATGATGATGATATTAATAACTTAACAAAGTACCCTTACAAGCAGGAATGATTAATAAGCTATATTAGTTAAAACATTAACATAAAGTACCTTTATCTTGTTTGGAAATTGCCATGGATGAATCTTGTATATAATTTACAAGATGCAACCTTAAACAATGAGTTTTAAAAACAGATGAAAGATTACTTTTCATAACATTATTGAGCCTGGTGCGTTAAACTGAAGTTATCTCTTTGTTAACAAAATTATTTATTGGTAAATCCCACGTCATTAAGAAAACTTAACCCTTGATGCTGTGTCATGTCAAGAGGGAAAAGGTTCAAGTCATATTGTATATATATATATATATATATATATATATATATATATTAATTACTCTTTTTTCAAATTTCAGTGTTATCTGCCAAACTTGAAAAATAAACATTCAGTTAGCAACATAAACTAATAACAACTTCATTAGCAAAGGCAACAACAACAACAACATCAATAAACAAATACTCAGGAACCTTTCTTTTCTCACAACAATGCATACAATTAATCAGACTTTTCCCATTTTAGTTAACAATTCTCTTATAAATCTTCTCTGACATTTGGTGTGTATTTGTGTGTGTGTGTGTATGTATGGGGGGGGGCGGTGGTACCTAGTTATTTTATCTGTGAGATGTTTCATGCATCAGTAACGAAATTATTTCTGTCTTATCTGGCAGCCCCAATAATATAAATACTTAATAAAACATCGAACTCGTTGGTTTGTCGTCCCTATCAACGAAACTAGGTTATATGAAGTTGGACGTCACTGTGTATCAGTCGACTTAAATCTATAAACAATAGGCTTGGATATCGTCTGAAGAGAAAAGTCCTTCTACGCCGTAGATACCATTCAATCCTGTTTTCCGGCATTTCGTCTCCGGATAGATGAGATATTTAAATATTCCATTACGTTTCGGATTTTGTGGTTCGTTTGGAGATTATAGTTACATCTGTGCTGTGATCTTGCACTCTATCAGGCAAAAATAACCCCCCCCCTCTCTCCCAACAAGCAATCAAACAGTATACCGTTTCATTAAGCTCGAATAAACCTTTCTAATTACACTCAATATCGTTATTAGACACAATCTGTATCTGATATCAGCAAACAACAATAAGTTGGTACGTAAGAGAAAACGACCTAAAAGACCAAAGGCCGGAAGTAATCATTTAGTCCCTGTTTATTCTCGTACAGCTCGGTTTCGTGCACACGATTTGATCGTTACAATACATTATCGATAATCGCCGGAATACAGTACTAATGCTGAAATGATTTTAATCCCTCATCGTACAGAAAGCCTACTTCAGGATGAATGGTTATATTGTGTTGTTGTCTAATTTGGACGATATTTGTTATGAACTTGCAATATATTAGTGTTTTTAATGGGTGCATGTTATATAAAATGAGACTTTGGATCGGTATGTGGATGGAGTATTTTCTTATGGATATGTATAATAAACTTAGCCTATCCTTGAATTAATTGCGCGCATGTGTGTATGTATGCATCTCTCTCTCTCTCTCTCTCTCTCTCTCTCTCTCTCTCTCTCTCTCTCTGTGTGTGTGTGTAATAATGTGTGTGCGAATGAGTATTTATGTATGTTCTTAAGTATGTATGTATGAGTATATGTATGTGCTTATAAACGGAAGGAAACCGAATGGATGGATGGATCGATCGACGGACGGACGGGTAGTTAGCCCAACTGATGAATGGATGAACGGACCGACCCAAGGACACGTCTAGGGGCCGCCATGGTAAATGTCAACAAGTTGTCTGTTGATTAAGTAACTACTCTCACTCACTCACTCACTCACTCACTCACTCACTCACTCACTCACTCACTCACTCACTCACTCACTCACTCACTCACTCACTCACTCACTCACTCACTCACTCACTCACTCACTCACGTACACATGCACATACTCAATACCTCACGCAAGCGCTCACTCACTCCATCATTCACTCACTCATCAGAATCAATCATCGTTTGAAATATTTATCTACATTAAGGGTTTCTCTCTTGAATCTGATAATAATTATGTTTCTACGGTCACACGCAAAACATTGGGGAGATGCTCAAACCAACAACCATTATGTTATGGCCACATAAATATAACAAATTCCTTTGTGTCACTTTACAAGGATACGAGCCCCTGGAGAATATATCACGGCAGTGACACACAGCAGCTCTCATAAACACCGTCAGACTGACTCACTAAAGCTGTCCTTACAGTGACTC
Source organism: Paralvinella palmiformis (assembly GCA_025642065.1). Classification (NCBI taxonomy): domain Eukaryota; kingdom Metazoa; phylum Annelida; class Polychaeta; order Terebellida; family Alvinellidae; genus Paralvinella; species Paralvinella palmiformis. The sequence goes on from JAODUP010000174.1 coordinate 811,787, forward strand.
ACGGAAGCTCTCATAAACACCGTCTGACTGACTCACTAAAACTGTTCTTACAGTGACTCACAGAAGCTCTTATAAAGACCACCAGACTGACTCACTAGCGCTGTTCTTACAGTTTCGGATGATATCGTAAGATCTCTCCCCGAAAGGCGTTACAACAATAACTCAATCTATGGTGGATTAATCTCGGATGATTCATAGAAACTCATACCGATATATTATGAACAGGACTCACGATATATTTCCAAGCCCTCATGATAATGACTTACAAAAGATGTTCAATCTCTCACACGAATGATCCACAAAGGCCTACAAACTCCCGGAATGTGACTCATGAAAACGTTTTCCATCCTTCTCACAAGAGCTCTCGAATCCAGCACGAGAATGACCCACGAAATCACTTCATTCCACCAAGAGAGTAACTCATGACATCGCGCAAATCCATCACCGATGTAACTCACGAAAACAGTCCAATCCATCACGAGGATGACTCATTGAAACTCTCCAACACACCACGGCACTGGATCACACGAAGCACCCCCCCCCCCCAGTACCACACGGCATATCGTGTCGCATCGGTTCCGGAGAAAAAGCCCCGGATGATGACGACAACGACGACTAAATCAGTTGGGAAATAACATAAATTGTTTAAGGGACGAATGTCTCCGCGGCCCGACAACCTCGGATCAGGCGCGCCACCTATCGGCGATAACCTTATCAGCTTAATGCGAATATCGTGTAGCATTTGGCCCGTATGGGTCTCGTTCTTATCGGTAATAGATAGCGGATAGCTAAACACACAAAGTCGTACGAAGTTAACATGGGAAGTATGGAGTTTATTCACCGAACAAGCCCGTCTCGGCGTCTTAATTGCAGGGATCGTTTGGAAAAAAAGATCTCTAGTATCTTTGTTCGGATTCAGATCGGGCCGTTTTCCGAGGGGTGTTTCATCTTTCACTTCGCCTCATTACGTCATGAGGTCGCTCGGTCCATTTAGTCTACCCTTTGCACAAAGATGGACGTAAAACAATAGCATTTACATTTTTGTCTACCAAATAGATTGGTCGGTTGTCGTATTCGATTGGCTACTATATACCATAGATCGGTTGGATTTGGACGAAGACGAATTAAGGACGACAACAGCCATAGTTGGTAGGGTCGCCAAAATGTCTCGATTTACACATCTCGACGAGTCCCGCACTCACAATCAGCATCAGTTATTTTGATCTTGTTTAATAAAAATAATCATAAAGTATATATATAAATGAGTGAATCGGTGAATAATTTAGCGAATGGGTCAGTCAGTCAGTCAGTCAGTCAGTCAGTCAGTCAGTCAGTCAGTCAGTCAGTCAGTCAGTCAGTCAGTCAGTCAGACAATCAGTGGATAAGTTAGTAAGTCAGTCAGTTAGTGAATCATTCAGTCATTCAGTCAGTTAGTCAGTAAAGAGGCTGTAACGACACATATAGTTGCCGGATACAACATGGAGGAAGATACGGGTGGGAGATGGTTTGATAGGTTCTTAAACATCTAACCGGGGAGGGAGGGGGTGATATGTTGTTGCCTCATCTGATCAGGACATCCTTCGCATCCACTTGGTCAATTTTGACCGTTGACCTACTCACTGGTTGACCGAGTACAATACCGAGTACTTGGCTGGATAGTTGGCGATCAGTTGTTATGGTTTAGGTGCTAGGGTACATATCTATGGAAGGTGCATTGTGTGCGCGCCCGTGCGCGCGAGTGGAGGAGGTAATATGTGTAAACTCTTAAGCGGTCATTCATACATATCTCGGCTTCCAGGTGAGTATACAACTCAAGTCAGAGACACTCGGCAAAAAAGTTGAGTATAAATAAATAAATAAATATATATATATATATATAAACGAATGTATGTGTGTTTGTTTGTCTGTGTTTTCGCAAAATAAGAGTCTTAAACGGGGGGTGAATATGACATTGATTAGAACCATGATTAGGACTATGATGTTGGTGATGACCATTATGTTGACAACATCCATGTCACGTGGTGTCCATCATGTCACGTGGTTTCCATCCCCTGGACCGAGGCCGTCTAACGTAACGAAGGTGACTTTCACGTCGACTGAAATGAAATGGACACCTATTACAACTTCATTCCATGTTCTAATTGAATTACAAGCAAATTAATTTTCACATGCAATTTCATTTCCATGATAATTACTTTAGCATGTTTTATGGCGATATAACAACAGATCTCATACGCTGTTTCATGTTTGGTTTCGAGTTTTGGTATTATAATATATACTAATGTCTACCTAATTGTCTGACAATAGATGTTTTAGGTGATGTTTTCAGTTTCAGGTGCTTTAACAGTCTAATTAACGACAGTTTTAATTCATAGACTAAACAAGGGTCAGTTCGTTCTCTAACACCGAAATCCGTCTGATCTGAATAAAGACAATAATAGCTCCATGGCCGAGAAAACAAAACACCTGGATCAACGAGTTAATGTTCTCGTTGATTTACTAGACCTGGTGTCATCAATCGGCACGGAGCCAGCTTTAGGTTCGATTGTGTGAGACACTGATACAAACTTCCTCTATTAGAGTGAAAAAAATAGAGTGTCAATATGATAATTCAGTTGAGAAGCCAAGAAACTCGTCATGGCATCGGAGCCAGGTCAAACATCTTGAGCCTTAACCGTTCATGCCGTAGAAGTTCAAAAGAAGCCTTATAATAATAATAATAATAATAATAGATTAGCCATTTTGTCAGTCAATAATTTATGTTCTTTACAGCAAGACCGTTCGTTGTCTGTTTTCTGTTTACACTTTCGCGACTTTGACATCAAGCATCGAGCGGAATTTTTACTTTCCATTGCGGAAGATGAGAATAGTTTCATCCTCGTTATCCGAACTAAGCTCAGTGATGCTGTCGCTGTGAATGATGTATGGATAGTCTGCTTTCCCCACTTAATAAAGATATATTTTAATCCCTACATCTGGATCGTTTGATGCCAAGATGTCTAATAATAAAAACGCAAATAAAGGCTCTCGGCAGATGTTTCGGAGCAGAGTTAACACAGGCCGAGATTAGTTGGCATGCTTGGAAGCAAACTATCAGGATCTCTGAAATCAACTTTCTGACGTCAGATCGTGGATGTCACGGATAGAGCTCAACGTAAATATGATCGACCCTTTTCTTTTATTCTGGATTATGAAGACGTTTTATTCACACAAC